>JASDQU010738410.1:53072-76364 GCA_032191745.1 Picea mariana | reverse complement strand
ATGAGTACCTTGAGGCTTGCAGTCATTAGTGGCAGGCTCTCTCGCCATTGACAGATGGGAATACATCAATGTCTCCTAATCAATGGATTTCTCAAGTGTTTGACATTGACTCATTTATTCACACTTGTAGGAATGTACTCGATGCCTTGATACCTACTTTCATTATTGGTAGGTTGTCTCGCGTTTGTTAACGCTATACCTCAATGACCGGTAATCAAACGATGTCTCATTGTGTTCGACCTCAACTCCTTTATTCACATGATGTAGACTTGCACCCTTGGCAGATAGTGTAGAATACTTGAAGACATCACTACATGGCCGCATCTTTCCTGAGCTGTTGGTTCCCTTTCATTGGACCAACACCTATTTGACTTCAGTGATCATGGGAGATCAGATTGTACTCCATGGTATACACATATCTTCAGATTGATTTTGAGACTGGTTTCACTGGGCCTTGTTCA
This sequence comes from Picea mariana, assembly GCA_032191745.1. Lineage (NCBI taxonomy): Eukaryota > Viridiplantae > Streptophyta > Pinopsida > Pinales > Pinaceae > Picea > Picea mariana. The sequence goes on along the minus strand of JASDQU010738410.1, from coordinate 75,903 downwards.
TGACTATAACAAATTTTGGCATATAACCACATTTGTATTTTCCTATTCATGGCCACAAACACTTATTTGGTATATTTTCCACATGGATCTGCATTGTATTCTTGGCATCCATGTATGCAAAGTCAATACAAAATGTAATGAGCAATCGAGTTCATCTAGCTGGTTCTCTACCACTCCACTCCTGGGTTATTTATAATGTATTTCGGCCATTGCAGATACTCCTCCGATCTCACACATTAGGGGGCATATGTCATAGAAAGATTTGCCCCACCATTGCTATCTTGCACAGAGGGCCTTTTTCCATTTCCCTATGCAGACTTGTCATCCCTTTTTGATGAATCCAGAGCCAAAAATACACATTTTTCCACATATACGCGCCCTATATGCTATATAACATGCATATACGCATGCTGCTCCACTACAACCCGCGTACATCGGGATTTGTGCCAGAAAATACAAAATGGAGTCGGGTTTCCATGTCACGATAGGAGATCTTTGATCCTTGGCCTTCCACATACTGGAAACGTTCCGACTCGGCCCTTCAGTTTCATTTTGAAGACTATAAAAGCACAATTCCGAGCTATGGAAAAGAGGAGAAAGCATTCAACTTTGAGAGCAAAGTTACTCTGGAGAAATTACTTCATATTGAGTCTGCATCCCTTTGTCCCTCAAGTCTGAACATAGTGTTCAACCCCCAAGATATTTCCCTATTGTTGAGAGAACCTCAATGTCTCTCTCCTATGAGCTTGCCTTTGGTGGAGGATTGAAGTGGTGGAGGCCCAGTTGGAAGGAACTTGATTTCTTGGTTTCAAACTGTGTTGACACAAAAGTCTGTAATGTTGTCACTTCTGCTGATCAATTATTAATAGAAATACTCATTTCCCATCCTATTGGTATCATGCAAATATATGATTATTATCCATGGGCATGTTTGTAATGTTTATTAATGGATTATGTTATCTAATGTGCTAACCCCTTTATACTATCACCATGTACTTGCTATGCTTGTTTGTTAAGAACTTATTGTAGGTATAAAGCTTTGGGTCGAAATGCTCAATGATGGAACATCATCGAACGTTGGATCGAGGTAGGCCTCTTTCTTATCTTTCACATTAGTTTATATAACATACAATGAAATTGAGTTGATTTCTGCAGTCATACCTGTCTGTTGTAGTTTACCCTTGGCCATAGAGAGTTTTTGCCATTTAACACTCCAAGTGGGAGATTATTGGTTGTGGAGCCTAATTATCTTCCTAATTTATATGCAGGTCAAAGAAACTACATGATACACAATTCATGCCCTGCCCCCTGCCCCCCCCTTATAATTCATATGTAGGTCAATTTTTTTAATTTTTTTTCCAATTCAAATATTGTAATTTCATAGTCAATATGGACCATTCATTATAAGGTCACAAATCTTATGGTAGAAGTTATGTTAGGTTTTTTTCCCTAGAAGGAAACCCTATTTTATGAGGCAATTGTATTGCAACTGTGTATTATTGCGAATATTGTATTCTAAGAGAGGAGACTTTGAGAGAAAGAAGAGGAAGTTACAGTGGGTGTGCTGTAGGTTGTATCCCTTCATTTTGTTGGATAATAATAAAGGAAGGACCTGGCAATTTCTCTGGTGTACGTAGCCCACACTGGGTGAACCACGTATATCTGTGTCTCTATTGTATTGCATATCTTCTATGTTTTATTTCTGCATTTATTTTATTTTATTGCTCCACGATCTTTTGTTTTTAACAAAGAGGAGGAGGAGAATAAGAAGATAAATAATAAAGGATAAGGAGGAGACAAAGTGGGAGAGGAAGGATAATTTTAGGAAAAGAAAGAAGATGAAGGAGTATTTTTTGAAAACAAAGAAGAGGAAAAAAGAAAAGGAAGAAAAGGAAGAAATCAACCCAATCCGCTAAGCTCCTACTTTTATTTATTTATTTATTGTTTATTTATTCTATTTTTTATTGATAAAACCCTACCTATGGAAAATACCTCCCTAAATTCGCAAACCCTACCCGAAAAACCCATACCCTACCCCTGAAACCCATAAATCTATAATTCTTTTCGTAAAATCTCAAACCTTTTCCTCATATAACATTCCTCTAATGAATCCCAAAGCCCAAAACAAAATATCAAAAAATAAAAAAGAAGAAACACAGTAAACTATAAAAAAAAATTGAAGAAAAGATTTGGGGAAAACTAAATAATAGAATATTCTTACTTTTGATACTATGGACGACCCAAGAAATCTCTATTAAACCCAAAATATCTCCACAATCTTTAAAAATAAAGTATCCACAAGCTTAAATAAAAAAAATCTAAAATAAAATGAAAAAAGTAGCCTAAAAGTCACCAAAATGCACAAACAAAATGATACAAAACTTAATCATGCATCATTTTTTTTCTTTCATATTTGCATCATCTTTACATTGCATTTGTCTCACACATGATTCATATTTACATCGTATTTGGATTGCATTTGCATCATTTGTGTCATTTACAATGACACAAATTCAATCCAAACATGACACACACTAGAGAAAATATTTGTCAAGCAACCTTGATAGAGTTTTGAGACATAAAGCCACAATGCTATAACCATGTAATAGAGTTTTGACACATAAAGCCACGATGCTATAACCATGTAATGTAGTAGTGGATATTTCTCAAAAACAATAGGAGTAAAACATTTCAAAAGTTTGTTCCAAGAACCTCCCATGTATAATATATAATATAGTAGAGATTTAAAAGTAGCTTCATTACTTTTAAAGCTGATTGATGAACAACAAAATGATGATCTAAAATTAGAAATAACAAAAGAATAAATTAAACCATGTTATAATCTTTTAAAAAGGAAAAAAATACATGACCATATGGTTGGACTGAATTCTATTTCGGTTTCTATGGATATATGGAGGAAGGTTTGTTAAGAGTACTTGAAGAATATATAATCTAGGAAGGTTTGTTAAGAGTACTTGAAGAATATATAATCTCAAGGAAAGTACTAGGTCCTTTATGATGGGACATTTATAACTTTGATTTCAAAGAAAAATGATGCAATAACTTTCTATGATTAAAGTCCTATCTCATTGTTCAATTTGTGTGCAAAATTATAACAAAGATTTTAGCCAATAGGATTAAAATAATTTTAATTGACTTTGCTTTGGAAAAGTGGATTAAAATAATTTTAATTCACTTTGCTTTGGAAAAGTGGCTTGAATTAATAGGTAAATTCATGATGTGGTGGGAGCAATACAAGAAGGTTTACTTTCATTAAAGATAAAAAAATACAACAATGGTGATGGAATTGGATTTGGCCAAGGTTTATGATAAAGTAAGTTGGCTATATCTTAGGTTAATGTTCTTTCATATTGGGAAGAGAATCTAAGTAGTAAATTGGATAGTGGGTTGTCTCTCCTCAATTTTGTTTGCAATATTGATAGATGACTTAGTATTTCAAGTTTTTCTATATTACTAGGGGACTAAAACAAGGCTGCTCTATGTCTCCCTTCCTATTCTTATTGTTTGTTGAAGGTTTAAGAAAGATGGTAAAAACTTCCAAAGGGAAGGCCGCACTATAAAAGGAATCAAAATGGGAAATTATCTTTCTTTGTCCCACTTGATATTTGTAGACGATATCACTTTTACTTGGAATAGGATCAACAAGGAAAACAAATAATACAACAAAATTATTGATGTATATAGCAAAGTTATGGTTATGGAAATGAATGATCACGAGTCGTTAATTCTATTTAATGGATTGTAGGAAGATTTAGAAATATATTTTTCTGAAACATTGCCTTTTACTCCCTTACCCTTTGACAAAGGTTTAAAATATCTTAGTTTTCATCTTAAACCTAATGACTACATATTTAAATATTGGTATTGGATTTATGAAAAATTGGAGGGTGACTAATTGGTGTTACAAGTGGTTTTCTAGGGAAGGTAGATTGACCTTAGTCAAATCAATATTGGAGGGGATAATTGTTTATTGGCTCTTGTTACCTCACATTCTGAAAGGAATGCTAGAAAATATCAAGAAAAAGTTCTTTAGTTTTCTATGGGCAAGGAAAAGAGAAAGGGAAGGCATTTCCTTGGTCAAGTGGAAAATATTGCAAACCCAAAAAAAGAAATTGGGTGGGTTTTAAAGAACATTCCCTTTTGGATAGGTAATGACTACAAAAAGTCCATGGAGATTGATGCAAAATTAAAGTTTCTAGGTAAAAGTGTTGACTGTGAATTATTTAGCTCCTACGTCAATGGAGTATTAGATGATAAGTGAAGTGAAGGAATATGGTGGGGATTTAGTCATACAAAAGGCATTAATGAAAGCCTTCCCATTGCAAGGTAAATGTTGGGTTTGGAAGGTAGGGAAAGGAGATAGAGTAAGAATTCCGAAGAACCCATGGGTGCATTGTATAAGTGATTTCATATTATCTAAGATTTTTTAAAATGCACTCTCCAACCTTGGCATTTATAATTTAGCATATGTAGCATATCCAAGGTCTAGTTCCATTTGGAATCAAGGATGAAAATCAATTGATCAATTAGATATCCAAGGAGGAGAAGCATACGAATGGAAACAATTCACTTCTAGCCTTAAACAGAATGCTATTATACTTAATGAAGAGGAAGATGGAAATCATATGGTCAAATAATAAATCTTCTGGAAATTATGTAGTGAAGATAGGCTATGAGGTTAGGATGGAGGAGATTGAAGAGGGAGAGAATAGGTGTTGGTGGAAGTATTTATAGCTAAATAATCCTTTAAAACCTTGGGTTTTTCTATAATTGGCACTATCTAATAAATTATTCACCTAGGACAATTGTAAGAAGAGGACATGATAGGGTCTTGGAAAGTGTATTATATGCAAAAATAATGATGAATATGTGGATCATCTATTAATGCACTACCCTTACATTAAACAAGTCTAGTGTGATGCTTTGAAATTGAAAAATATGAAAGGAAAATGGGGAGGGGGGATTATTTTTACTTGTTTTAAAAGATAGTATAAGGACAAGACAGTGTCAGAGAACAATGTTTTGCCTTGAATTGTTGCATGGGATATATGGCTAGTGAGAAATGAAATAGTATTCCAAAGTAAGGAGATTCCACCTATACACGTCAATGATAAAATTATATTCTCTTATGGAGGAATTTGGAAACCCAAAAAGGTAAAGAGTCGTAGATTACTAAAATAAATAATATAGACAAAACAAAATCTTGGGGATACTTTGATGGATCCCACTAAGGGAATTAGGGGTTTGTGGAGTGAACAGAATATTATTCTTGAAAAAAAATAAGAATATATTTTTAAAAATTAGTTATTAAGCAAGGAACAAATAATAGGGATGAAGTGTATGCTCTATGGTTATTGCGGAAAATTGCTTTAGAAAGAGGTATTATTATTATTATTCAAATCTAGAAAGAGGTATTATTATTATTATTCAAATCGGGGTGGGCTCCAAGCTCATTATTAATTGGGAAAGGGGAAAAATAATATGGAAAATCCACTATTTCTCCCAATCATTGACATGATTAGAGAGGTTAGAAGCAATTTTGTAAAAGCATATTTTCAGCATGTATTTAGAGAATTAAACTAGAACACAATTGATCTATCCAAATAATCTATATTACTATAAGAGAGACTGTTGAGTATACTTGAAACATGTGATGAAGGTTCATTCCCAGTCATGGCTATTTTCCTTTATTGATTATCTATATAAATGAGGATGAAATATTCTTGCATGGATGAAGAAGTTATGATTTTTTTTGAAGCTAGTAAACCACCCAAGAGAATGCATAATAATGTTATTTTTTAAGGCTTGGTACTTTAAGCCAAAAACCAATAGAACACCCTATTAATAAACATTTGTAGGAGTCATTTTTTGTTTAGTTTTGGTGGAGTACCAAAGAGACTAGTCCTCTCGGAGTGTCAAACAAACACCTTGCTCTATATATTTTGATTTCTTCTTAAAATATCAAATATACACTTTTTATATTGGAGAAGAAAGGGTAGGTTTTCTTCGAGGCTCTTTTAATGTTTTAATAAATTCTTGCACTTTGACATAGGCCTCAAGGTCTACTACAATGTCTTCTTTCCTAATTAGATGTACAACTAACATACCAAATGTACCAATGAGTTTAAAGGGCACTGCCTCCCATGGTTGATCATGCTTTTTTGTATGCTAGAGAATAAAAGATGTATTCATCAACCATAAATTTGATACCTAAAAGAAATCCTTTGGTATATGGTTATCCACCATATATAATTTTAATGATGAAAATTTATCTCAAAATGTAGAAACCTTGGCCCATCTTACTAGTCTTTAATATGCAAACCATAAAATGTTTATAAAATGTTTGGTGATATTTTTGTAAAAATATTAAAATTTCTAAGGATTTTAAATAGTATTTATAAAATTTGGGCTATTTTTAAGGTAAAATAATTTTATTCTATAGAATTTGGGCAAATCACTTTTTAGAAAAAATGGAAATTGACCAATCTTTTTTTAGGAAAAAACATGGAAAATTAACCCATAGGCAAACACAAAAAGCCATTGTATTAGAAGATATATGTGATGTTTTTGAAAACTTTGAATTTTTTTTTTTTTAAAGTGAATGTGTATTTATGTAAATTTGTTTATTTTTATTCCATTAAAATGCGACATTTGAAATTACAAAATATGTTTAATTTTAGTTTTATTGAAGTTACAATTCATTTATTTAGAAGTACATTAATTTTTTACATTATGACAAAAAATGGAAAAACAATATTTTATTTATATTTTTTTAGTGTATATATTTAATTTATTATTGTCAATGAAATATAACTATTTTGCAAATTTTCATTACGAAAAAGTTAAATGAATATACACCTTTCAATTTGAAATAAGGATTAGCATTTCAAATTTAGTCACTACTTGCAATGTTTTTAGGCAATCAAAGTTCTTGGATCAATTGGCCCAAATTAAAATTAGGACTAGCTTTGCAACATCACTATTTACAAAGTTTGTAAAAAATCAACATTATTAAAAATTGAAATTAAGACTAACTTTTCAAATTCAATCATTATTAATCACTATCTAATCAATATTATTAACTCAATAAACCTTCATAAAACCATTAATATTCTTGGGTAAATGGGCTTAGCTAGATTATATATACAATTAAGGATTTACAATGATAAACAAAATGTTCCCAAAAAAGAGGGGCTCTAGTTACAGCAAGAAAAAAACAATGTAATTAAAATACACTTATGACAAACAAAAACATTGAAAAAAGAGTACCAATATCCAACCTGTTAAATAGTATTGAATGCTGAGACAAATGCAGATTATAAGCAATACAATTAAAATACATTTATAACAAACAAAACATTGAAAAAAAATACCAATATCTCACCTATCCAACCTTTTAAACAGTATTGAGTGTTCATAAACAGTATTGAATGCTGAAGCAAATGGATTATAAGTAATAGTAATAGGATTTCAGATCCAACTACCTATATTTTTCACACTGAAAAATAATTAATACAATTAAAATGAAAATGAAGAAGATCACGACCCTTGGACGACTCTTGCCATAGCGTACACTGCTTTTCCTCTCATTTTGAGCCAATACGACTCATGGAACTGGTACGCTCATCTTTATTAAAGAATCCATGTTCTCACTGTTCACCGTGCTTTAACGGGTTTCCATATAATCAATCAAACACCTTGAGATTTCGCTATACCTAACACACTAGTAGTTACGCAGAATATTCACCAAATATTTACACAAATTTGACCATCAATCTCAACCTTTGATGGATTTCATGAGCGATGAGCATGGACCAGCCTCCTCTTCCCATACATCCTTGTAAATAAATGAGTAAGCTCAGCCAACTTATGGGACTGACCAGAAACCAGAGCTGCTGTGGATGGATTCTGAGACAAAACAATCTCATACCCATCCCCATATGAGCTCATTCCTTCTGCCATCAACTGCCAAAACATGGCTCCTCCACCTGCTCCTCCCCATCTAGCAGACGCATATACGTGTTTATAGACCATATCAAGTAAATTGTCTCTCTCACCCGTGCCAAATCCTGGGTCTCTGTAAGATTTCCCAAACTCTGTAAACAGGACCGGTTTCTTCAATATTCTGCGTCCATCTTCCAGATGGCTCTCTATCCAACTCTGCAAAAATGAAAGCTGGGCCTCCTCGTCTGATCCAGCCAGCCTTTAAAGTTCAAATCACAGTTCAATATATTAGTGCAAGCTCAAGATCGTCATCAACAAATGAACACCTGTCAGTATAATAATGCACTAACTGTCTGCAAGATTACATGAATGAATGCAGCAGCAGCTGTGACTCAATCAATTCCTATAAAACCCAACATCTCAAATATACATAAAAGTCTAGAAAACAGATCTAAGTGCGTAAAACTATATCAATCTCAAACTTTTAATCGCTCCAATACAGTATAAATATGGGGGGAAAAGATAGGGACTTACCAAATGTCAGGATAGGAATGAACAGTTGCAAAATCAAGTCCTGTGATCTGGTTATTGGTGATGAAATCTGTCCCCACAGAGAAGCCTGGATTGATCTCTTTTTTGTATTCTCCATAAAATCCTTCCAAACCTGCCTCCAAAAGATGGTTCCCATCAATGGACTTCACATGGGTGGCCATCTCCTCGATCCATCCCTGTTTGCTCATCACAGTCAAAGCACTACCATGTTTACTCAACACTACACACAATCATGACTAAAATAATTAATTACTAGAAAGGGAAATTATAAACAGAACCCTACGAAACTATGAATGTAGAAGATCTAATAACTGTGCTGTTCATGAATCAACCATAGAAACGAGATCTTAAAACACAACATCCTTGTTTGAATCTCTGATTACATTTGCTTTCCATTTTCCAGTTCTGATACAAAGATAAAAGGTGACATCTGACCTGGATGGTCCTCCCCGAAGGATCACTTTGACAACGAGGTTCGTTCATGAGCTCCCATGCAAAGATTGTGGGGTCATCCTTGTAGGCTACTCCAGTAATGCTGTTCACTCTAGTCAATACAGTCTGCAAGAAAATGCATTGTTGAATGCAGATTTGATTAGTTCTTTGCGTGTATATCTATTATATGCAAATTGGTCGATGTATGCGTATATACATAATGAAAGAAATGTACACATATAATGAGACAGAGACAGACATTTATACAGTCTGTTACCTTAACATGGTTCTTATAATAGCCTTTAACAGTGGGATTGGTGAAGAAATCATCATCAGAGTTGAGATTCTGTCCAGCATTGCGAGCCCATTGTACATATTGGGCCTTTCCTCCAAAGTTCACATAATTGTTCGCCAGGCTAAGTATTAGTCTGAGACCATACTTGTTGGCTTGAAAGACCACAAAGTCCAGAGCCTGAACCAAAACAACCCCAAAAATCAGATAAAAACAAACAATGCCAACAGATCCAGACACCCAAAAACAAAATCTGGGGAAAAAAATGGGTTGAGGTCTTGAAGGCTTGATATATTGCAAGCCCTTGAACAGACCTGAAATACTTGTTCATCATATACACCAGGAGAAGTCTGCAATGCCTTGTACTGGCCATCGTTGAAGGCCCAAGTCCTGGCAACATTGAGCCTATGAGCTGCAGCTTGCTCAAAGACAGACGTAACCTTATTTCTCTGTGTTAGATCTGTTGCCACAGTCATTAACCAGTAAGAATTGAACCCATTGACAAACAGAGGTTTCCCATTGACAGAAAAGTGGGTGCCCCTTGTCTTCACAAACCCACTTCCTCTTGCTGCAGCTTGCTGAAGAAAACCAAGGAAGAACAGAAAGGCAAGAACCCAAAATCTCATCATCATACCACCACCCACTTGATTAAAAAAAAACTCTAGACTTCAGAAAGAAATAAAAACTACTTAATGAGGATCTCTGCATTGGTGAGCAGATCTCGTAACCATGAAAAACTTTGATACTCAACGAAACAATAGAGAAGGGTATATAGAGCTGAAGATCTGAGAACTTACTAACTAGCACACTAAGTTGATAATGGAGAATTGCCGAAAGCACAAGAGAAGTTTTTGGGGCCCAGAGGACATTGTCTGAGAAAGGCATAACGTATTTCATGAATGCTCACATGCCCATGTGACTTCATGTCACCACTCACTCTGTCAGGATGGATTAGCATTGGCCCGCAAGGTTGGAATTTGAAATCAAATCCATCAGTCAAATTTGAATTATAACCATTTTTGTTAAATGCAACAAACATTTTAACCTACTTTGATGATTGTTATGTTTGGTTTTGAGTCTTCATAGAGTAGGTTAATCTTTTACAAATGGCTTTTAGTTTTTTTATAATTTCTGCAAGATTTTTTACAAATTGTTGAAATGAGAGGCTTTTAGTTTTTGTTATAATTTCAACAAGATTTTGGAAAGATAGTTGAAATCACAAGTTTTAACTCGTTAAAATTGTAATATGCAGTTTTCTCAATTAGAATAGTGAATTCATTTACAGTATTAGAATTGGGAAATAGGTTTATGAATCCATTTACATTATTAGAATTGCTAAATTGTAAAAATTCATTTCTCATAGATTTATGAATCCATTTACATTGTTAAAATTGTGAAATTGCAAAATTTCATTATTAAAATTTGATTTTCTATAAGAGATTTTGTAAAAAAAAGTTTACTCCAATTTTAAGTATATTTAAGGATTAAATACCTCTTAATCAACTTACTACAATGGCATTGGAAACCAAGGAGATTTAAAAAGAAAACATCAAAATGAGATTGAAGCAGGGTAAGTTCAATCATGTCTATGGGGTACAATGTAATGAGGTAGTTGAATTATGATGGAGAATAGTAAATTTTAAAGACTACATTATGGAAATCCTATCTAAAACATAGAAATGACAAGTTTTCCACCCAAATACATTAAAGTGGTAGCTTTTTATTTATACAAAATTGTAAAGAGAAAAGTTATCATTTCAATATTTCTGACAACATTTCAATAATTCTTACAATATTTATGAGGAATGCACACTGTTCATCATCTCTAAGTGACAGCAATAATGGAGCAGTTTTTTCCATCAACTACCACACCGTCTCTAAATGACAGTTTCGTCAACTACAATTTGCTCTTTTTGTCCCTGTATATAAAGTCATGTGGATCTGTTGATACAGGAATGACCATAAGGACATTGACAAAATTGACACTGCCAACATTCATAAATCCTAAAGTCCTTTGTACAGTCATGATGGATGATTGATGGAAACAGCCTTACATTAAGAAGGGGTGGTTATTTTGTTTTTTTAATATATAAAAAGTGTAAGGTTTAAGTGTCATAGTAATTTTTTTTATAAATATTATAAGTTTCATAGTTATTTTTTAAAAATATTATAAATATTAGGATAATTAAAATTTATAGAGTAATTAGATTTTATATCTATGATGCATTAGTTTTTAGTTTTCGAACTTGGAATGGAACGAAAACGTTGAGAATCTTGATATGAGTAGAAGTTTTCCCCTTGTTTACAGGAAACATGAAGTTGGGAGTAGAAATAATATATATTAAAAAATAAAAATAAAAATATTTTAGATTACAATGTATAGAGATAATAATACATTTTAAATCGTATTTCAATAAAATTGAAGGTGAGGACAACTTTGCTCATAAAAATTACTAATTTAATTTGTACTAATAATTATATGAATATATTTTATTTCAATAAAATTGAAGGTGAGGACAAAGTTGCTCATAGAAATTACTAATTTAATTTGTACTAATAATTATATGAATATATTTAACACAATATTGAAACTTTAATATCCATAAAGATTTGATTAGAAAATGAGAAACAAAATTGAAAATATATATATATATATATATATATATATATATATAAAATTTGAACATCTTTTTAAAATCAAACTTTACATATATAAACTTCAAACATCTTTATAAATTTGAAGCATTATTCTTGTTATTGGAAAAAGCTAAATGGTACTACTCTTGTAATATGAAAATACAATAAAAGTCAATGATATGGTTGGTTGATAGCAACAACAAAATGGAGCAAATGCTTGCCATGGATAGAGTATTTATTTATTTGACTTTCATGTTTAGTCCTTGCTTGAAGGAAAACATACATGCATAGTGAGTAGTATTAAGTTTTTTTACTTAGATCATTTTTAAAATAATATTTAGTGTAGTTCAGTCTTTGTTTTATAGTGATATTTTAAATAAATATAATGAAAATATTTGTACTAAATTATGTATTTGCAATAGTAGAATAAAAATATTTACATTTTAATTTAATATCATTTTAATTTAAAGTTCTCTATTTGGGAAACTAGTTTCCAAGCTCCCATTTCCTTGATCTTGAAGCTCCCAAAAAGTTCTCAAGTTCCCAAAACATTTCCCAGCCAATTGGGGACGTTTCCTACCAATTCCCAAGCTCTCGGAACATCAAGAACGACTTTCAAAGATACTGAAAATGTTGGGAGCTTGTTTTTCGAGAACTTCAGAAAACCAGCTCTAATACCACTATAAAATCCCCACTAAATTTTTTGGGTTTTTACTCAGTTTAGTAGTGTAGACATTTCGTCAAACACTTTGTTGTATAATGTTGTTAGATGTTTTCTGGTGTAGAAGTTTAAAAAAACAATTTTGCCACCCCTTTGAAATATATTTGACACACAATATATATGACAACAAACTAGAAATGCAAATACTCAATTAAACTGATACATCAACAAAATAACTCACAAGTTGTCTTGATAAGTGCCAGTAATAGATGACAATCATTGGTTGGTGATGAAGGTAAGGTTGAAGCTATAACAACATCTAGAAAACCCACTCCATAGCTATTAAATAGGTCCTTTACACCCAGAACTTGGTTTTCTAGTGAATACTCAACTCGTTGTGATATAAATCTAATCCAGGTGGATATTGGTGGCCAGCCGGCTATTCCACTTGGACCCACGCCATTGTTTCTTTCAGTTTTTCAGTTTCCTTAATTGTAGCACAATTTACTATTTTTAGTAGTTTTTCGGGTCCTGAACTTCTGGAGTTGTTTTGAGGCCCTAAACGACATTTTTTGGGATGAATGCCCTGGCAAACATGAGCCTGTTCTAGACTTGATATTCGTTGTCAGCAGTGTAGTCCTCAGATAGATCTTTCTAATGATGTATCATGTGTGTCAAACGGAGATAGTATGCCAAAGTTACGACCCCGGGAAATTGATGTACCAATTTACCCCAACGAAGCCCATATTCTGGCATTTCATCTCCTAGGGTTAGGTTTTTGGATGTTTAGGGTTTTCCACTGTTTCTCAATAATATATAGGCCTTCGAGCCTCATTGTAACACAGAGTTCAGAGGTTAGTAGCTGCCACATCTCTTCTCAAAGATAAGCTACCAACGCCCGAGATATTTTATTTCCATTCTGTCTGTAAGCATATTTCAGTCATTTGTTGTTAATGAAATGAAGTTTTACTTCCGTTGCATCTCTGCATTTATGTGTATGTATGTATTTCATTGTGTTCCTGCATAAATCTGGATCAGTGGTATCAGAGCTGTCTGCTCTTTCTTGATCCTTCTTTGCATGTCTCCAACGAGGTCGGGGTATAAGGAGTTAGGGCTCGATCTAGTTGAACTGTTGCAAGATCAACCTTGCAAACCCCGACGTTCGCCCATGGGGGAAGAAAAGAAAGATGAGGGAGCAAGAGATCCTATCAAATTATTGCTCGAGGAGACCCTCGAGAAACAAAGGAACGCGATGATGGACAACTTTGCCCAGATCCTTCAACGGCTGCCCACTGGCATCGCATCTACATCCAACAACCACTCTTGAGGCGCCACTCCTTTTAAGGTACATGTAAACTTTGACATTCCCATATTTGAGGGCCAAATATATGCAGATGTCGTTGATAGATGGTTGAATCTGTTAGAAGGATATTTCTCGGTTCATGACTTTTTTGACTGAGAAAGGATTATTTTTGCACTCCTTAAAGTCGCCCCCCATGTCAAGGACTAGTGGGAAACCTACTGGGAGCAACAAAGCAAGGGGGAACCCTCTCTGTTCTCGATCGCACCCACTTGAAATTCTTTTCGAGACGCCATCAAGGAATAATATTATTCTGTGGGGAGCTATGAGGACAAATGCATGCAATGGACTACGCTGCGGCAGCAAAGGGACCAAGATGTGCATGAGCTGACGAATCTGTTCCATTCCCTACGCACAAAGTTGGGTATCAAAGATTCAGAGAAACATTTGGTGTTAAAGTATCGTAGTTGTCTTCATAGATACATTCAGGAGGAAATTGAGTTCCTTGACATCTCCTCGCTTGATGCGGCATACCGGTATGCTGCCAAGATTGAGCATAAATTCAAGTAGAAGAAGCGAGACTTTGGGTCTGCAAATCAGAAGCAAGGGAAAGGTACCCCCAAACTGTCGAACAAAGGATCAAGGCAAGGCGGGGCGGCCCAAGACAACCAGCCAAAGCCAAAAGCAAAGAACAACATCATGAAGCCAAAAAAGGACATGGGGAAGTGGTGTGAGTTCCATAAGAGCTCCACTCACAACACAAGTGAGTGTCAGGCCAAGCAAACATTGGTAGCCGAGTTGAAGGCTTCTGAATCAGATGTAAGCTCCGACTCTGAATTAGAACCCGACAAGGGGAATGACAGGGGGAAGCAGATTATCGATGTGGAGCCCAACGCCACCATTGCCACCACCAAGATCCAGAAGAAGGAACCAAAAGATCCAAAGGAGGCGGAGCGCCTCTTCCATTCCCAGATGTGGGTAAAGGGTTCCCCATTGCAGTTCATTGTCGACAGCGGGAGCCAGAAGAACCTCATCTCAATAGAGGTCGTGAAATGGCTGGGATTGCCGACCACAACACACCCACAACCATACACCATCGGGTGGTTGCACCAAGGACGGGACCTTCGCGTAAGCCAGCAATGTCGCCTTCCCTACAACATCAAGCCCTTCACGGATGAGGTATTATGTGACATTTCTCCTCTTGATGTTTTTGATGTGTTATTAGGCCAACCATGGAAATTGATGTACCAATTTACCCCAACGGGGCCCATATTCTGGTGTTTCATCTCCTAGGGTTAGGTTTTTGGATGTTTAGGGATTTCCATTGTTTCTCAATAATATATAGGCCTTCAAGCCTCATTGTAACATAGAGTTAAGAGGCCAGTAGCCACCACATCTCTTCTCAGAGATAAGCTACCAGCGCCCGAGCTATTTTATTTCCATTCTGTCTGTAAGCATTTTTCAGTCATTTGTTGTTAATGAAATGAAGTTATACTTCCGTTGCATCTCTATGTTTATGTGTATTCATGTATTTCATTGTGTTCCTGCATAAATCCGGATCAAAATCGACCCCACTACCTCTAAACTCGACTCGACAAAGATGTATTTTACCCCCGACAAGTAGGAATCGACCCCAACAAGTATAAAATAACCCCAACAAGTATAAAATCGACCCAAGCAAGTGTAAAATCCCCCTAGCAAGTATAAAATTGACCCCAACAAGTATAAAATCAACCCAACAAGTATAAAATTCACCCAACACACTCCAACTTGGCCCCTATTGCCAATAACTTGTCCAAAACACTTAAACTCGACCCCTTTAACTACCAACTTGTCCAACAAGATGAGAACTCGACCTCAAACTGATGTAACTCAACCCACAAGGTAAAGAAATCGTCCCACAAAGAAAATACATCACCCAAGTGAGAGGATTTGGCCTCCAAAGGAGTGGCATGGCCCCCACTCTTAATAAAATGCAACACACAAACCAAAAAACACAGCAACCAAACCCTACTCGTCTTCTTCAAGCAAAATCAACCCCTATGAATGAAAACTTAGCTGCCAAAAATGAAAAACTTAGCCACACTGAAGCATAATGAAGGAATCTAAATGATTCTTCCTCTACAATCAACTAAGGAGGATAGTTTCACCACCAAACCCAATCCCAATCTCCTTCTCTAAGGTTTTTCATCCCAAGAGTCAAAGCCACAAGAGATCTCTCAAATTCGTTTTTAGAAAATAACAATGCATAATGAGAGAGGGTGCCCTCATTCCTCTTTTATTTCCCCATTCACCCTTTTCTAACCCTTTTCTAACCCTTTTTCCCTTTTTCCTAATGTCACTTTAAAAATATAACATTTTAGGCCTAGGTGACATCAAATAACCACCTTGACCCCCTTTTCTTTGTTGTCTATAGCCTACGGAAGTCTATAAGGCTACTACAACATCCACCTGAGTGATCACTTGGAAAGGGACATCACAGTCCTCCCTTCTCAAGATTTCTTGCCCTCATGCAACCACAAACCAAGATACTGAAAAATCCGCTCACTCTCCCACGTGGCATCCCCTATTGGCCAATGTCTCCACCTGATACGATACTCCTTGATCACTCTGATCCTCAATCTCCTCCCCCAGACATCTGAAACCTCCTCGGGAGTCAGTATCATCTGTGCCCTCTCATCTAGTGGCGATAACTTTGTGGAAGTGGTAACTCGTGGCCCCAACGACTGCATCAACCCTGCTGGATGAGTGTGCATCGACCTGCTTTGCTAACAAGTTGTACAGTCCCCCATATGTCCCAACACAACATCCGCAAAGTCCCTCCATGTGAGACTCTCTTGGATTTTTTTGTAAGTGGTAAAGTCATCAGGGTCCCAAACTAGCCTATAAGATGTGAAGCACCCTCTACCCATGGCGCTGCTTTGCAAGGTGCTAACACAAGAACCCACCTGACATCCCCTGATAGGCCAAGCAATCCTAAGTTGTAGAAACTCGGTCGACTGCTCAAAAGACCGCTCCTCCAAGCAACCAATCCTATGTACCCCAGGAGTAAACTACAGAAAGAAAAGATTGGCCATCTCATGTGTACCGACTATCGAGCTGTCAAACATTGTAATCCCAACATCCCAAGCTAATCTCCGTGAGGAAGCATCATGTTGACGTTGCACCCCTATGATCATAACCATCTGATCACCATGCTCAGACTGCGCTCTCCTCTCCTAGACCCCCAAACTGAAATTCCTAAAAGGAATGAACTCACTATCTTGGATCATGTCTCACCAAGGCATCTCAGTGCAGTCAAAGTCTGCCAACCCACAAATAGACTCAATCCCGAGTATCATGAGGGAAAATCTACCTTGCCATATAGAACAAATCTCAACAACTCCTCTCACAACATCCTCACAATGACGCAGACCAATCACTGACATGACCCTGTCGATCATCCTCATCATCTGAAGTAGTCTATCACTCTGATGAATGCCAGGATCCCACGACTAAATTGGAACTACACCACTCCCAATGCCTGCTAAAATCTTTTTGAACCTATCCAACAGAGTCTAGATCTCCTAATGTTCACTCTGCGCACTAATTGCATGGTCCAAATGAAAGACCTATGTCATGGCCACAATGCCCCCTATCTCATCCAACAGGCTCCTATGATCCTCTCATGTCCTATCGTATACCATGAGGGCATAAAATAACAACAATATATGCCTTTTCCACTTCCTGCAAGACTGTAAAGTGACTTGTGCATTCACTAACCCTAAGGGCATGACCAAGAACTCATAATGAAGTTGAGAAGCAAACATATGAGTATCTTGCTCCGTGTCCCTCATCTGATGATATCCCAGATGAAGATCGATCATAAAGGTATATACTACTCTTTGAAGCTCACATATCTCCTCACCGATCTTGGGTAAACCAAACTCAAGGGTATGCTCAAGGTCACTGTCAGGAGGTCTCCCTGGAGAAAACACTCCGAAAATACATTATACACCACTAGTTTCTAATGTATACCCTTGTATATTGTTGCACACCATTGTATCCTCATGTACCATCTGGTATCCTATATGCGCTATTGTATCTAGCACTCTATTGATGTCAATTGAATCTGTATCCCAGAGTGTGTCCATATCTGTCATATACCTGTCCACCCAGTCCATGGATGCATATACTTCCTTGTTGGCTGGTCCACAAGGAATGTGCTCAGTTATCTCCTCCTTAGCTAAGCCTTGAGCATTTAATGGGATCTCCAAAAGAAATGGCTCATGATCTTCACCATGCAAAACATGAGCATAATCAAAACCCTCTGAGTCATGACTCTCCTCAAGTACCTACAACTCTAAATGCTCCTTGTACGAAATCATCACAAGAGGCTTCTCCCTCAAACCATAAGTGCCACTCATGCCCTCATGTGTCACGACTACCAAAGATGATTGAGTTTATGTTGTAAGTGATGAAGAGCGTTCCAAACACAACTGGTAACAAATCTCCTCAACCTCCTTTTCCTTGTCTTCAACAATCTTGAGAGAAAGATCCCTATCCATGAACAACTGCAAGTAATCTGATTTAATCTTTTCCAATGCTTCTCCGATTGTCTACAATTAAGTACTGGTGATCCCATTTGCAATTTCCCATTTCCTTTCCTCAATCTAATCTTGCCCAATAATATCTTCTATGTATCTCTGAGTATCATCAACCCTTGTTAATACCCGCACAATCTTCTCCTCTGAGACCAATAACTGGTCCTTCAAGTCCTGCATTGTTGAATACCTTTCTTCATATTCATCATAGTGGCATGGGTTGTCCCACCATTGATTTTATCTTTTATTCTCCACTGTAAGAAAACTACCCTCATCAAAACCAATTGGCTCACTAGATGATACCATGCAATTTCCAAAAGGTGGGATAACATCATTATCAAGCACCGCTTCATCAAGGAAACTCTTCCTTCTACAAGGCCTATCAAATATGGTCTCTAAGTTAACATCAAAGAGACTTGTGTCCCCCATACCATCAACAACATTTGTTTCTTCTTCATCGCAAATCATAATGCCATTAATTAGTTCTTGTTCATCCCAAATCACAGTGTCATTCTACTGGAATGAAATTGTATCAGTGATATCTTCTTCTTTGTTTGCCCAATCTCCTTTGTGGTCTCAAGTTCTAAGGCCTCATGAACATCCATGTTCTCATTTACAGGATAAGAAACATACGAAGAGTCAACATTTTTCTCATTTTTATAAGCATCAAAATCTTCAGAAACTAGTTCATTTTTCCTTGGAACCTTCACTTTCTTTTCCACTGATACTTGGGGTTCATACCACTCAGGATGTTTGATGGTGAAAAAATACTTGAATGACTTGGCTACGTGAAATGTTGCACCAATCTCCCGATACTCCCTCAAACAATCTGCAAACTCCTCATCCTATCCTTTTGGTCCTATTTGTTTCCCCTTTGAACCACTAGCTCCATTATTCCCTGCATTGTTTTGATGGATTTCCATAGCCTGCATCAAATGTTGTCGCCCATGTGCAAGAATATTACGAATATTCCTCACGTTGTCCTCCATATCTAATCATAACTTATCCTCTCTACTATTGCAACTGAAAGTATAAGTGCAAGTTATCACCACTAAAATTTAGTGGAAGCAATATGAAATAACTCCTGACTGATTTCCCCTGTGGCTGGCAAGAAAACCAGCTTTGATACCACTGTAGAATCCCCACTAATTTTTTTGGGGTTTTACTTAGTTTAGTAGTGTAGACATTTTGTCAAACACTTTGCTATATAATGTTGTTAGATTTTGTTTCTAGTGTAGAAGTATAAACAAACAAATTTGCATCCCCTTTGAAATATATTTGACACACAATATATATGAGAACAAACTAGAAATGAAAATACTCTATTAAACAACAAGAGATAGAAAAAATC
Organism: Picea mariana; assembly: GCA_032191745.1. Classification (NCBI taxonomy): domain Eukaryota; kingdom Viridiplantae; phylum Streptophyta; class Pinopsida; order Pinales; family Pinaceae; genus Picea; species Picea mariana. The sequence continues at coordinate 56,130 of JASDQU010738410.1, read as the reverse complement.
TGATTGCTTATTTAACCATTAATTCTAGACTGATACATCAACAAAATAACTCACACGTTGTCTTGATAAGTGTCAATAACATATGACAATCATTGGTTGGTGATGAAGGTAAGGTTGAAGCTGTAATAACAGTTAGAAAACCCACTCTTCTACTAATAAATGGGTCCTTTACACCCAGAACTTGGTTTTCCAGTGAATACTCAGCTCACTATGATATCAATCGGCCCCACTACCACTAAACTCGGCTCAACAGAGATGTATTTTTCCCCTAGCAGGTAGGAATCAACCCCAACAAGTATAACTCGGCCCCAACAAGTATAAAATCTCCCTAGAAAGTATAAAATCGATCCCAACAAGTGTAAAATCACCCCAACAAGTATAAAATTGACCCCATCAAGTGTAAAATCGCCCCAACAAGTATAAAATCGGCCCACCAAGTATTAAATTTGGCCAACACACTCCAACTCGGCCCCTGCTGCCAATAACCCACCCAACACACTTAAACTCAGCCCCTTTAACTGCTAATGCATCCAACAAGATGAGAACTCGGCCTCAAACTAATGTAACTCAGTCCACAAGGTAAAGAAATCAACCCATAAAGAAAAGATCGTCCAAGTGAGAGGATTAGGCCTCCAAAGGAGTGACACGACCCCCACTCTTAATAAAATGCAACACACACACCAAAAAACACAACCATCAAACCCTATTTGCCTTCTTTAAGCAAAATCGACCCCTATGAATGAAAACTCAGCTGCCAAAGATGAAAAACTTAGCCACACTAAAGCACAATGAAGAAATCTGAATGATTCCTCCTCTACGATCGACTAGGGTGGATAGTTTCACCACCGAACCCAATCTCCATCTATTTCTCTAGGGTTTTTCATCCCAAGAGTCAAATTCACAAGAGCTCTCTCAAATTCATTTTTAGAAAATAACAATGCATAATGAGAGAGGGCACTCTCATTCATCATTTATTTCCTCGTTGACCATTTTCTCACCCTTTTACCTTTTGTGACCCTTTTAGCTTAAAAGATTAAAGTGACCTTTCTAATGTTGAATTGATTATTAGTCATAATGTCACTTTATAACCCTTTTCCCTTTTTCCTAATGTCACTTTAGAAATATAACATTTTAGGCCTAAGTGACATCAAATAACCACCTTGACCCCCTTTTCTTTGCTATCTATAGCCTACGGGAGTCTTTAAAGCTACTACATCATCCACCTGGAGTGATCACTTGGAAAGGGACATCACAGTGGAAGCCCAACATCCAAGAGAAGGGTTGGATAAGACTTTTTGTTTCTAATTTTAAGATTATTAATTATAAAGTACTTTTGAATTTGTTCAAATTTTCTGCAAATTTCTTTAAAAATGCTATAACCTAGAATTTTCAAAATATATAAAATCAAGAGCGTGAAAGAATAATTTTTTTCTCATCACAAAAAATCTATTTTTTACACTTGTTCAAAAGTCCAAAATGAGTTTTCTAACCTCCATCAAATGAACTTGTGATGAAAATCAACTTTAAAATATTTGTAAAAACAAATTCATCCAAAATCTTATAATAATGATTACTATTCTAGTTAAGGTGTCAACCTGCCCTGGATGGGGTGTCATCCAGCTAGCATGAGAAATAAATTGGGAACGAAAGACCAAGCCATTTGGAAGCTCGAGTCTCTAGGAATATCAGTGGAGATGACATCGACTTCACTCCACACACGAGACATAGCTCATTCCCAAGTTTTGAAGAAAAAGAGTGTGTACGAAGAACCAACATACCGATCCATTGACGCCGTGGAAACTTATCCCTAGTACATTCGAGTTAAGGAGGAAATTACTAATTTATCCAGGTTGTGCAAAATTGAAAAGACCTTCGTGTGGCATCTAGCATGTCAATTTTAAGCAACATTTCCCTGGGTTCGTCATTGTGTATGTTATTTTGTTATTTTTGGCTTTGGCCTTGCAAGATAATGTTTCAATACTATGTGCAACTAACTCCTCTTAGCAACAATATGTCACATCGTCAGGAGCATGCTCATTCACATAGAGGCAACAGATACTGCAGACAGATGGGTCAGATCTCTGTAGGCTCAGAATCCACAGGTAGAGACATGAAAAGGAAAGGGACAGACTATCTGGTTTAGCATCTAACAAAGCGCAACAAGCATCACATTGAGCAGACAACCATTGTTTGGGGGTGTAAAGTCGAGTGGTTTGATAAGGATGGAAAATCTCTAGGATTTTCTCCTCATCAGGTTCTTGGATTGCTCTCTCCCACCAGGTCCATGCAATCAAATCCGAGGGCCTCAGAAGGATACATTATGGTTGCTCAATCTACAAGTTCTCTCCACCCCTCCTCGAATGCAAGCAGCAAGGGCATCTCTCTCTCCCACATGGGTTCCTTGGGAGATCTTCAGTAATTGATCTTTGATATGCGAAGCGAGATAACTGATCTCGAATATCGCATTGAACTCTTGGATCATGACATATCCATGTGTGTGGCCATGCATGTAACTCTAGTCTAGCAACATTCGATGCCTAACATGTTAGCCTAGGATGCAATCCTTCTTCACATGTCCATTCCTGTTTTGACGGACAACATGGGAGACATTCTGATGGATGGCCATGTTTAATCTTCAGTTTAGATGTTTATTTTTTTTAGTTCTTATCTCAGTTTCATGGCTACGAGCCACCATTGTATTGAAGTCCAGTTTATATTTCCTTTTTGCAAACTTCTTTTCATATTTTTTGGTCTTGCGAGGAAATTCAAACTTAAAACTGAGCTAGAGATGAGTTGGTTTCCTCTCATGGCAACTTAGACTCGAGCATATTGCATGTACAATTCATATTTTTGTAGTAGGTAATATATAGAAGCTAACTTACCAAAAAAAAACTAGTGTCAACCTAACTTGTTTTCTCCAAAAATACTTCTAATTTATTAATATAAATACAAAAAAAGGATAGAAAATATCCTTAACCTCCTATATTACAATTAGTTTCTTGTACAAATATTTTCTTATACAACCTTATGGTAATAGCATTGGACCCACCCCCCCCCT
>JASDQU010738410.1:16074-47237 GCA_032191745.1 Picea mariana | reverse complement strand
ATATTAGAAATACTATTATTTTATTTTATTTTATTTTTTTCCACATATTTTTTTTTTAATTTCATTAATTTGGTACAACATTACATTCCTAGATATATATTGACTATGAAGAAATATCCACATATATTTTGTCTTGGTGGAGTCACTTCCAATAATGAAAGTTTCAACAAAAATAACAGTTTTGACATAAAGCCAAAAAAAACCCTCATTTCCACATTTCACATATTGTGTCACGGTTCTCACATACCATATACAATAAACAAAAACATGAATTTTATATATCGATTTACAATTATCTCGCTAAGAGTTCCAAAAAAGAGATGAAGCTCTCTTATAGTAGACCATCCTGAAAAGGTCAGTGATAATCAAAATTGTCCCCTACTATATGTTCAGTTATGTGCTAGCTGTCATAATCTAGTTGTGAGGCTTCTTTAGAAAGCCTATCTGCCATTTTGTTTCGTTCCCTGTAGATGTGAGAGAAAGAAATAGAGTCAAAGGTAGTGATAATCCTCAGAACTTCCTTGAGTATAGGCATAAGATGAGTAATATGACAAATTTGAATTCAGTTCACCCAATTTATGACTAATAAGGAATCCCCAAAAACCTGTAACATTTTGCAACCTTTTTCCACAAAAAATAAAAATATCAGTTTTAAAGCCATAATCTCAGAGAAATTGTTTGTACCAGCTTCCAACCTAGCCTTGAGTAGAAAAAAATGATGTACATATAATTATAAACAACCACCTCCCCCACAAAGTAAGTGGTCTCCCGAGGCCGCCCCATCAAAAAAATCCCAAGGCCGCTCTCTATCAATCTGTTCCTCATGAACTCCTCGAGCATTTCCAAGACCCTCCCTAACCACCAGTTTTAAATGAGCAAGGATGCCAAGGCAATTGATGACCACACAAAGTGGTGATTGGAGCTCATTCTGAAAAAGCTAGGAGTTCCGGGCTAGCCAAATCCCCCATGCAGCAATGAGGGGAAAAGCCTTGAGATCCTGTAGAGTCCTCGGCGAGAGGCATACCTCCAGAGCCTCTTCAAAGGATGCCTTGTGCCAACCACCAATGGAGGTGTTCAAATTGTTTACTTCCACCTGTTATCACTCCAAGAAACTCTCCTAGGCTGTAAGTCAGAGATGCCTGGTAACTCAATCTTTTTGGGAACTATTTTCTCAATAATGGGTTGGGGTTTTGGATCAAGATGAATATCTGAAACTCTGAGTTATATTCTCAAGACAGTCTTAACTATAATCATACAACACAAGGCCTTCAAGAGCTATTGTCAGATAGGTTTGAATAACAGGTGGATGAGAAAACTAATCAATCAACCAGAGCATACATAAAACCATATGTATAATTGGTTAAAAAACTAGTCAAGGATGCTTGTGATTCTTGCTTAGTAATCAAAAGTAAGATGACAATTACCAGGATCATTAAACAGAGACAAAAGAACTAATTCCACTCATAAGCATAGACATAGATAAAAGAAGGTCTGACAGTAACAAAAGAAAGAAGCTTGCTGGCCGATATATTAAAGAAAGTGTCTTGTTACAAAACAGTAGCATGTAGAACTCAAAATCGAACCCTTGGTTCATCTTCTAACCTTAGCTTTATAGCTTTACAAAACAGTTCTGAGATCCTAAAAACATGGATCAAATAAGCTAAAAATAGTAAATCAAAATCTACTTGCAAAAGATGTGGGATGATCCCCAAAAGTGAGGTCAATCCAAGATTTTTTGGTCCTCCTCTCTTCTTGAGTGTTGGTGTAGTGCAGGATAGCCTCCCAAGGCTGACTGATGACTCTTCCAAAAGATAGAATTCGAATTTGCTGAGCTGAGCAAAAATCCCTATATTTTTGCCTTTGAAAAAATGCCAAATGTATTTGAATAACCTGATTCTGATCTTATTCCTTACAAATAGCATTCAAATCTGACTTGATAATTCATCATTTATCCATTAGAAGCAGTTTCAAACCATTCGGATTCAAAAAATCCCGATCTGGGCAAAAATTCGAGTGTTCTGGTCATTACAGGCTTTCGGTGGTTAAGAGGGTCAAATTTTAGGCCTCTTAACCACCGAAAGCTGTAACTTTCAAAAACAGATCTGCGGCAAATAAATTTGCATGAAAATCGTGATGGCTTGGATTTTGCTTCGAATTGGATGACAAATGGCACAATAATCAGTAATTGAATTGGAATTACACTTGGCAATCTTTAGAAATCATGGGATTATGGTTTATGAGTATGCGATTTCATGAGGAAATCACGGGATCATGACAAAACGGTGACTTCGTAAATTGCAGAAATAGAGGACATCTCAGGCTTTGATGTATATCCAACATTTGATATAGGAGGCTCCATCTTCTTTACAAGATATTCTGACAGATTGTAGATTACAGATTGAAGAGCTTGAATATCAAGATTCCCTAAATTGTCTGAATATATTGAACTGTTGGCAAGCAATGTCACTGATATGTATCCTCGCAGGACGTCTTTCTAGAATTCTCTCTTTCTCATCCATTTTCATCATTGCCTGATCTAATGAAAGTAGCCAATTGTATAAATTATCGCTGTCATTGAGAAGATCCCACTAACGACGAGCATAGGCAAAAGAGAAATTATTCTTGAGGCTAGAAAACTCAACTTTTGCGGGGTGGCCAGATTCATTGCCCACACATACTAAAAGATATTAACCGGATCATCTTGTATAAAGATACTCCCCTTACCGATGATTCCTCTGGAAAAGTAGTTTGGTAAGCTCCAAAAAGAACCTCCGCAAAAGACCTTGCTCCAGTAATAGACTGGACATGATTTTCTGCATAAACTGGCATTCTCTCACTCTTCTGGACATTTTTCATCAGTGTATCCACAATCATATTCATATTCCATTAATCAGCTGGAACATTCTCAAGAAGCCACAACCACATTTCAGAGAGTGACATATTAACAAAGAAATCAAAACCCAATCCTCCTTGGCTAATGGGCTCACATAGTCCAGGATAATTTGTTGCATCTCCAGCAATTGTTATTATCGATGGATTAATTTGATGCAACATCTTTTTTGCCAAAATCAGGTATATAAGGGCATCTCTATCGACATATTGGTTGCAATATTCTTCTAAATCACCACTTCAAATTAGAAAGTAGAAATCTTATGACTTCATAATCCCCATATTTGAAGATCCTCGTACCCCAATATTTATGATGCCCTCTCTTCCCGCGATGAAAATAGCAGTCATTTACACTATCAAATGATGCCAAACCAACCATCTCCTCCTGGGCAGCATATGAATGTACAATATCCAGAAAGACTAGCAACCCTAAGCCATGTGCAGGGTCAACTAGGTGTTTAAAATCCTCAGGACTGCTAAATCGACTGCTGACTACAAACATACGTGTAACCTTATAACCAACACTTGCATAGTCAAGATGCTCTTGCACTCCAATAAACTGTATTGCATTGTATCCAGAACTTTTGATATGGGAAGCACCTTTTGTGAAAATTCGATAAATGAACAGATTTTGGGTTCTAAACCACTTATTCCAACATGGCACTCATAAATGCGTAGACCTGATGGTACTTTTGGACGCTTATTTTTCCACTGATAAACATTTTCAGGAGGTGGATTCCAGTAAATTGCACTTGCTTGTTTTTCGCCTGGATCAGACAAGACATATGTATCCAAGCTGGAACGCGTTCAAGCGGACCTTCTGAAATTTTGAAGAAAACCTCCTCATGCACATATGGTGATGAATAATAATGACTAAAATCACTAGTGACAGGCGGGTAATGTGAGCTTGAAGGAGCTTCACTCGCAGGGTACCACTATTGACTATGAGATGAAAGAGGATTATGATATCAATCGTCACTGTAGTCAGAAGTATTTACATGAGAAGATGAAACATAATGTTCATGTATGTAAGGAACGTAATAACCAGAAGGATCATAGTAATATTCATTTGGACCCATTGAACCATATTGCTCAGAACTACTTTCTGGATATGTATATGGCAAGGTAGAGGTACGGAGCTCTGAATAGTTGAGAGTTGCATGGGATATGGCATACAAGATGACCCTCTTACATACCTTAAAAAATTTGGAAATCTAGCAGTGCTATTTTGGGAGATAACACCGCCCACACTGAAGTGGTAAAAGAACATCGCATAAAGAGGTGATCAACAGTTTCCTCCTGTTCTTTACATAGCGAACACTAGCTCAGACCATTGAATTGTCTCTTCTGTAGATTTTCCCACGTTGGAATTTTGTTCTCCAGAATAGACCAGGCCAAAATTTTCCCTTTAGTTGGGCACCTTTGTTTCCAGATTTTTCTCCACCACCACTTTTCATATTGTTGCAAGAGTTCATTACTTAATTGTACATAACTAGCTTTTGGGGTGTACACCCCTCTCGGATCCCCATCCCAAAGGAGTTCATCTTCCCGATCGGACAAACGAATATTTTCTCTCCTGAGAGCACTGATATACCGGTCCCAAGTAAATACATCATCCCCTACTAATCCCAACATTCCCCCATCTTTTCAACCTTGGTGCCAAAGAGTTGAGTTAAGAGGATCCCCAATCTGTGCCAAATAGAAGTACCCCCCCAAAGTTGAGAAGAGTTCTTCAGGGAGTATGTGCTCTCTAGAACTTCCTACCCAGGGGTCACGGCCAATCCTGAGAAAGGTTCCAAAGCCAACTCTCCAGGATAATCCATTCCTGACCACTTCAAAGGCATTTAGTACAACCTTCCACATAACAGATATCCCCGTCGCCCGAAGTCCTAGATGCCTAAGCCACTCCAACAAAGAGAGTGGAGCCACGTATTTCTGGGTGACTACTTTGGTCCAAAGATTTTTTTTGGAAATCAGTCTCCACATAGATTTTTCTGCTAAGGCTTTGGAAAACAAGAAAATATTCTTTAATCCCCAGCCTCCAAGAGCTTTCGGTTTTGCAATTCTCTCCCAATGGACCCAAGGCATCACCCGATTCTCCTTCTTTCCCCTCCACAGATAAGAAAAGGACATTTTTATAGCTTTTTCCATAATGCCCTTTGGAATCCAAGAGAGGGACATATAGTAAACTGGGAATTCCTCCAGTACTTACTTGATCAGTACTAATCTCCCAACCCTAGACAACCATTTATTACTCCAAACCCTCAATTTTTTTTCCAATTTTTCCAAAAGCCACAGCCAGTAAGTCTTCCGATAATCATTGGGTTTTAAGTGAAAACCAAGATATTTTAGTCCCTTGTCCAACGCCTGCATCTGGAAAGGGAGTTTATCCAAGAAATGTTGTATAACATCTGCCTCAACCAGAGAGAAGAGAATACTAGATTTTTGTTCATTAACCCGCATACCAGTTGCTCTTTTAAACGGGGCAAGACCCTCAATTAAAATGTTAGCTTCTCGCTTCGATCCATCACAAAAAATTAGGATATCGTCAACAAAGAGAAAGTGTGTGATGGACAACCCATTAGAAATTTTTATACCTGTGAATCTCCCAACAGTTTTTTCCCCCGCCAGAAATTGACCGAGTCCTTCTGCTACTAAGAGGAAAAGTAATGGAGACAGAGGACAACCTTGACACAGTCCTCTTTTCTCTTGGAAGAAAGAAGAGGCCGAACCATTGATAAGTATGGAGAAAGAAACCAAATTCGTACATCCCATCACCCAGTTGGTAAAGTCCAAACCAAACCCCAGATGAATCAAGAGCATTCTTAAATACAACCAATTTACTTGATCAAAAGCTTTAGATAAGTCGATTTTCACCACAACTCCTTTGATCTTCCTCATTTTAATACCATGGAGGCCTTATTGAGCTACACCAATGGCCTCATGGATCTATCTTCCTTTCAGAAAACCAAATTGTTCATAGGAAATGTGTTTAGATAGAATCTCCTTCAACCTTCTACTGATTACCTTTGATATAATCTTGTACAGACAGTTGCATAACGAAATAGGCCGAAAATATTCAAAGGAGGAGGGATTATTTGCCTTTGGAATGAGTGATAAGAAGGTAGAGTTTATAGGATTATGAATGTGACCATTCACCCTTGATTTCTCAACCACCTTCAGGACATCAGGTCCAATTACATCGAAGCAACCCAAATAAAATTCGATAGGCCAACCATCAGGCCCAGGGGTTTTCCCTTTTTGGAAAGAGTGAAGAACTTCCAATAGTTCTTTTTCAGATANCCCCACTTCATCCTCCTCTACAAACCGAGGCAATAACCGAACCATCTGAACAATTTCTGCAATAGTCGAACCCTCTTGCGCTTTAAATAACTCACTGATATGTTCAATGCCCAGCTTGGTCAAGCCTTTGAAAGAAGATACCTCCTCCCCAAACTGATCCCTTAAACCCAAAATGGTATTATCCATTTTCCTACCTTTGGAAAAGGCTTGAAAAAACTTAGTGTTCTCATCACCACACAAGATCCATAAAGCACGACTCTTTAGTCTCCATAGAGCTTCTCTTTCTTCCAATAAAACCCTCTGTCTTTTCTCCAAACCACACAATAGTTATTTGGCATCGAGACTAGAGAACCCCTGCCCTACCCCACCTTAGATCTCTGACATAGTAGATTCAATGTCTCTCAACTCTTGATCATCCTTGAGCTTTTTCTCCCTAAACCAACCCTTAGTCGCTTGTTTCAATCTTTTGAGGTTCTCCACAAACTGGACCGTCGCAGGCAAGTGATTTCCATCCACTATTGGTGACCACAAACCCCTCACTAGCTATTGAAAGGAGGGGTCCAAGATCCATCCCTCAAAGAATTTAAAATGGCTCGACACCCTCCTGCTTCTATCCCTTAGGTCTAACATAATCGGAAAATGATTAGATTCCCCTCCAAAATCTACCCATTGTCGAACCAAAACAAAAAAATCCAGGAACTCCTCTGCCAAGAGAAAATGGTCCATACGCTTAGCCACCTAGTCATCCCCAACCCTTCGATTGCACCAAGTGGGAGCTATTTTTTGAGGTTCAACCTCCACCAATCCCACCTGGTCCAAAAAATTTAGAAAGAAATTGGTTAGGGAGTATGAGGAAGCTCGTTGACCCCACACCTCTGAGGCCCCTAAAGAGAAGTTGAGATCTCCTCCAAGTATAAGATTCTTTTCCTTGATCCACGCGTAGTCAGCTAAAGAATTCTAGTATTGTTGACGATCTTGATAAGGCCCACAAACATTGATAATTGTTAATCTACACCCCAGATTAGCAGAGAAAATCGTCAGACCAATACCTGAAGCAAACCCCCAAACACTTTCCAAATCACAATTCTTTTTTTTCCACCCAATGGCTAGGCCCCTCGAACGACCCTTGGCATCCACTGCTGTAAACATACAACTTTAAAACAAATATTCGAGAGCCTTTACCACTAGAATACTATCCCCTAAAGTTTCTTGTAGCAGAATGACATCCGACGAACTTAATTCCACCAGCCTTCGAAGAGACGATTTTTTCGACGGGTTTGCCAACCCTCGGCAATTGAAAGACAGGACCCTCATGAGGTAACTATCTCATGGGGTTGCTTTGATCCAAGTGCCCAAACAATAGAATATTTCCTTCCCGAAGCCAAATCAATTCTGACCCGATCTTGTGCTAAGAGTAGATGTGATTTCCAACCCCTTCCTTTAACCACATAAATAGTCCAAGGAAAAGGTCCCAATCCATGACCATCTGAAACTTGAGTACCAGCCTCCAAGAGTTCCCCCTTGACCATCGAACTAATTCTAAGGTGATAATGAACCATACAATCTTCCGAAGAGGAGTTCGTAGAAGAAGTGAGGGTGGCCAAGAAGGAGGAGAGAGTGGAAGGGGGAACCTTGACAGAGGGAGACAGGGACGAAGAGAAAGAGGAGAGGCCAGTACCGAGAACCAAGACACCTACCTCTTGTAAGGAAAACTGACCAAACAAAGGCAAAACCTCAGGTGACAAAATTCTCCCCCCTCTCCCAAAGTTCAAAGAAGGTGAGACCAGAGAGGTAGAAAAAAAAACCACTGGAGGACAAGGGGCATGAAAGAGAGATCAAACGAGACATAGAGTTACCCTTCCCACCACTTTTCAATAGAGTACCCACACCATTCCCAACCACACCATCAAGCTCCACAGATGTAAAAGGAGAAGAAGCAATCAAAGTGACATCTAGTAAGGACTTACCTGAGAAATCCTTCTCTCGACGAAGAATGTCCTCCAAAGATGGTGAAATTTTTGGCCTAGCATCATTAGACAAGACTATTATGTAGCCCAAGTTACCCAAATTGCTTGTGTGAGAACCTTTTGTAGCCTTGTCCGTAGAAGGATTCTTCAAACTCCCCTTATTCTCATCGGCGACCAACTGATCCTCCAAAAAATTCCTCGAGGGAGAAGAAGGTGAACCCGAGCCTTTGGATTTACAACCATTCCCTTTGAAAGGAAAGGTACATTCAACAACTCCATGACTGTAAATGTGACATCTGTGACACCGAAAGGGAATCCCTTCATTATCCAGAATTAGGACAAATGTCCCGGCCATCGATTTAATCGTAATCTCTTGTAGTAATCCCTGTCGCAAATTAAGCCTAACCAAAATCTGAGGCAATGACATATACCCCGATTTTTCAAAGGACATATCCACTTCTAAAAAACACCCCAACATATTGCTAATGGAAACAAAGCGTTGTGGATTCCAGAACTACATTGGGAAACCCGGGAGCCTTACCCAGATTGGTTCTTCTTCGATCCTTTCCTTCTTTGCATCAAAAGAAGGGGTCAAACGGTTAAGGATAATGGGTGTATCTGCCATGATCCAAACCTTCTGTAACACCCAATTAACATCCTCCGTAGATTATTAAATGAAAGAAAACCAACGTCTCGTTATTAAGTAGATGTGTGGCATCTTAGCGATATTCGGTAACTAGTTCTTAGTTATCCAGTCCTTCAGATAGGACATGCCCAACTTCTTTCCCCTAACTCGACCAACCACCGCCCATTCTAAAAAATCCACCACCCTGTCCATGTCAATATCCTCCCCAAATACAAGATGTTTAGTGAAGGTCCTATCACAAGCACACCAGATGGGTTTTGAGGACGAAGTGAGACGTCCCTCTGCACCTTTCAGACCCTTTAGCAACTGCTCCACCCGCTGAGAGTCTCTAAAGGGTATTTCCCCCCTCTTCTCAGGGACTGAACCAGCAAGAACCTCCATAGCACCCCCGCTTGAGATGACCCCAACTCCCCTGCCACCACCCAGATCAACATCAACTAGAAATTTGGATGATGAGTATGCCAAAGGAGAACTAAAATCCTCTGAGACCGGACCAGGCCCACCTATAGTTTCCTCCTCTAGAAAACCTGAAATCGGGACACTAAGCCCTAACTTGATTCCCCCCTCAATAATCCCTAATCCCCCTACAAGACCCCCCGCCGTCTCGGAAAAGCACGTGTAATCTTCTCCCCAACCCTTAGAGAAACCCAGGCCTCTGAAAAGGGCAGCTCACCACCGAGGAGAAATCTGGTCCTGACACCCCTGTCGGGTTATCTCCCAAGCCCACAACCTCCTCACACATGGACAATCCCGACGCACTGACCTCCAACCTTGGAATCTCGTCCGCAATCAAGTCGCGTACCCCACCTGTCACCTTCCATACTTCCAAAATTCTGCACCCCTCTGTCCCCGTCGAGAAGGATGCTAAGTGACCCATACCATCGGAGTTGATGGGGTCTCCCCCCTACTTTTCCGACGCCATAGTCGAGCGTAGCCCTGACCAAACTCCCCCGAGTCAGCCCGCTAAACCCTTACCAATGCCCAATAAACCCCCAGCCCTGTCAGGAGAAATACTATTATTTAATTCAATTATATATTTAATATTTTTATATTAAAATAATTTAATTTATGTAAATATCTTATTTATAAATTTACATATTAAAAGAACACAATATAATAAAAACATATAAATTTTAGTAGGGTGGCAGGTTTTGGGGGGATAATTCAGGATCCCGAAGGAAATGAAGTTCTCAACTATGCTTGAGGTTGAAGGAATGAATTTCGATATAGAAGCTAAGCTAAGTTAAGTTTTGATATGAAATTACACAAAATGGATCTTGTCATCATAACAAAACCTAAAATTGCAATTAAAGTTATAAGAATTGTTATTCATCTCATTTATTATTTTCATCGTCAAATCCTCACTTCTCTGTTCTTCAAATTGATCATCCCCCTTTTCTTGATTCTATACATACTTATCTATTCACTCTTTCACTTTCTTCTTGATGTTTCTAGAAATACTAACATTTGTTTGATAATATTTTTCCATAACAATTTTTCTTAGAATGCCCCCAAAACTCTCTTTTCATACACATCATCCCAAGCCCAAGATCCATGACATGTGTCATTTTCAACCTTGAATACTTGAGAAGTATTTTTACGTCTTGATAGGATTTTTAAGCAAGCTATGGAGAAAGTGATAAAATTGTTGCTATCACAACTTTATGAATTAGGGATTAGGCTCTAACATCCACTCTAGTAGACTCTTTCGCATGGTTTGAGAGAAAAAATGAACAATCAATATCCTTAGTAAAAATTATACACTTGGTGGTCTTCATCAATAATTTCCTTTAGCTTTTGTTTATATGGATCTCATAAAGCTTAAAAAGATAGACATCTTAGGTTAAATAATCAATAGTGTATGCAATCATGTTAGCTTTTCATATTCTTAAAGGGCCATAAAGTAAGTAGTTTCTCTTCTAAGTCATGTCAAAATAGAGGAAGAGTTGGTGGAATACTCTAAGGAAGGGGAGGAGGTACTCCAAAAGTTCATCTTCAGCTCAAGGGATGAGCTACTCGAAACTTGGGAAAGGTCTAAGGATTATAGAGAAGAGATTAATAAAGGATAAGGGGAGGTTTCATACCTAACTAGAGCATTACTAAGACTCTAAACTTTTGTAAAAGGAACGAAAAAGGGAAGGAGGTTTTAAACCTTGATTTTGAATAGGGTGAAAAGTTATGTTGTTAGTTCTCTGATGATGTCAAGGATGAAAATTCTATAGTGCAATAGCCTCAGTGGACGTTAACATAAATCACAAGAAAATCCTCTTTAAAATATAAAATAAACCAATGAAAATAATCAATCAAGGTAAAAGCACTACATCTAGATAAAAAAGAAACATGACTCATCAGTATAAAATAATACAACAAGATTCTCTTTAAACCACATATGCAAGAACTACAAGATATTATAACTCATGAATACACATAGTACATGAGGCCCTCAAATTCACAAAATTCTAAGTGTTTATCCCTGCAATGCTCATGAGTAGTATGCTACCAAGAGGGGGGGAATCGTATCCAAGGGGGTCTTTCCTCCCTACCAAACCAAGTTCCTTATTCATTAAAATACCTCCTGAGCAAGGATCAAGCCCCAATGAGGAGAGGGAAATAAATATACGATACACAATACATATGACTCATGAAATTCCAAACTAGTTTCAAAATTAGGCTTCTAACTAAATCCCAATCCCGTAAAATCTGGTGTGCAGGGATCTTACTACCACTATCAAAACCTTAGAAGAAGCACCCCAATAATATACCCCTCTATTGTACACAGATCTTGCTACCACCTTTATCCCCTCAACAATGACATTCCAAGGGCCCATAACAATAATAACATGATTGCTAGGTACACTCCCAAACAAATCACTATATCTTAATTACTACATAAATCACAATAATTTTCCCTAAGCCTCCCTCTTCCCAAAGGATGTTTCCATTTTTAAAGCACTCTTAAGTGGTTATCAAGTGTAACCACTTTCCCCTTCCCATAACTAACTCATTTAAATGTGAATTTAGGCTTAAAAGTGAATTTAAAAGTATCTTAGGGATGGTAAAAGTAAGTTATAACTTTCCCCTTCCCCCAACTAACACATCTAAGGGACCATAGTAATAGGTTGAAGGGATGATATTACAAGTGAGTTCCCAACAAAATGTATGACCAAAAACATACATTATCCCCATTCTATGTCATTTTCAAAGATGGATGTGTTAAATGAAATTATTTTAAATAATTTCCAAATTCCATGCTCTCCTTTGGTAGGGTTTCAATAAATACCCAACAAATTGAAAGACCTAGAGTCCATTTTAACTTGGAATAATTACCCATAGGTTCAACCTAGTTAGATGAATCCAAATGGTTTTAGGGATTTTAGGACTCATCGCTAGACTTGAGTAGTTCGACTTGAGAGATGGAGGAAACAAATCTTGAGGTAGAATGGAGAAAATTATCTTGATGCAAGCTAAAACCTAGTAAAAAAATTACTTAGAAAGAATATATGGGATAGAGGGAGGTATACTCTTAGTTCTTAGGAAACCTTTTATAGTTGACCAAAAATCTTAACTATCGTTAGCAAAACAAAAAACAAAAAAATAAGTGAAGGAAGGAAAACAAATGACCATCAAGGGGGCCCTTAGAGTAAGGATTTCCTATGATTGGGTTAACCCATGTTTGGCCTTTACTTGAACTTGATAGGGGTAGAGGGTGCCCACAAGAAGCTAACCATCAAAATATTATTTTCCAATTACAATCGAGATGTAATAATTATTCAGAAGACTATGTGTGAGGGGACCAAAACAATGTGAATTTGTCGTCTTATTTAAAATATTGGTCCTTTTGTTCACTAGATTTAGATGGAAGGTTAGGATGTATATTAATGAGGTAGAAAGACTCTTTGGAACTTATTAACTCATTGTTTCTAAGAAGTTGTAGGTATCTAGGGTGAATTAAGGTCTAATGAATTGGGGAAATATTTCTCCACTATCAACCTTTATGGTCCATATCGAGAAAGAAAGGCCTTATGGGATAATTTTAAGCTACAGGGCATGGCCAAAAATGACAATGTTATTTTTGGGGGGTGATCTAAACTTAATAGTGAAGGTTGGAGAATTATGGGGGGATAGTGCCATGGCCCTCTAGCTAATTAGTTCTTTCAAATATTTAATAATTAGGGCTATGTGATGTGGAACCTATTAACCTAGTCCCAACATGGAGGAACATCTAGGAAGTGGTAGAAAAGGGATTTCAAAAAGGTTGGAAAACTTTTTGGCAATAGGAAATATTTTTGAGTACATAGGAATATTGAAATCATAGGTATGGGGAGGATGATCTTTGTATCATCCCCCTATATTGCTTCAAATAGAAAAAGAAGATAATAAACCTCGAGGTCCTTTCAAATTCAACCATACCTAGCTAGAAGAAGAAGAATTTATAATTTTGGTTATTCAAAATAAGAGGAAGTTTAAGCCAAATTCAAGGGAGTAAACTATGTATCAATTTTTAGAGAATATAAAGAAATTTAAAAAAAAATAGTAGAAAATGGGCTAAGAAAAAGGTCCAAAATGATTAAAAAGAGCTAACTAAGACTGAGTAATAGATTAAGTTATTGTTTGAAAGAAGTAAAGGGGGAATATTTATAGAAGGAGATCACACTAAGCTAAAAATTTAGAAGGATTAAAAAGGAAATAGTTGGAGTGGTTAGAAGAAGAGTGGAGATTGAGAAGTATGGTTGTTTGTTTTGGTAGAGGGTTAGGAGAATACTAAATGCTATATAGGAGATAAGGAAGAAAGAGGGTTCAATTAGAACACTACTACAAAATAGGGCCCTATTGTCACAAATTATGTTGTTTTTCTTTGTTATTTCTGTCCCTTCTTTTTCTTGAATGTATGATGCAACACACGATGCATTTTGGGGCATTATAATTTGCGTCAAATTGACATCCTTTTTACATTGATTTTATATCATGGGTGGTCTTTGCGTCATATTTGCATCAACTTTTGTGTAATCACTACATTGTTGATTCAAATTTTGCATATCCATTACATTGTTTCATTGGATGTCATGTCTATTTTTTCATCAAATTTACATATCTTTTTCCTTGCATCATATTTGCATCAATTTTTCAATTCGTGCATTATTTTTGTGTTGTTTTTGCATCATTTTTTTCACTTATAGCTTGTATTTACATCGAATTTGCATCATATTTGCATGTTTTTAATCCTTTTTTAGTCTTTTATTGCATTGTTTTCATCATTTTTGTGTTATTTTTTGCATCATGTGTATCATTTTGCATCACTTTTCCATCATTTTTGGATCACTTTTCACTTTACAATTTTTTCTTCTCTTTTGTGTCACTTAACTATTTAATAATTTATTAAATAGTATATTCATTATCATTTTCCTTAGGCAATAAATATATTTTAATACACATGAATATATAGAACAAAAAAAAATACATCTATAAATTCACAGTAATTGATATACAATTTTCACTTTTCTCCATGTAACAAGTGGTGTACTGGCACCCTATGGGAAATGTGAATTTTAATGTACATAGTAATATATGTTCTCCCCATAAAAATGTAATCTATTGCTACCATAGGGAAAAAATAATCGTAGCTAAAAAAGTAGACAAATAAAATTAAAAATATTCACCGAAATTAAACTAATTAAATATTGATATGTGATCAACAATGTAGACATCATCCAAAGCCACACCATCATCTTCTTATAAAATTCTTTGTAAGAACATAATGAAAGGGAAATTAACACATTTATAATTAACAATAAAAATTAAATTCTTGCATTTAAAGACAAAATTAATTATAATCCAATGCCACATTTGACCAGACCTCCACCATCTTTATGCACATTTTTTTTTGGACATGTTTTAGTTCTCCATGAGTTGACACATGCATATAGTCCTCCCACTTTATTTCATCATATATAACCATAATTAAAATTACTAGAATAACTTACAAATTGTAAATTACAAATATAGATTTTCATTTCAATATTCGTGACAATATTCATTGTAATCAGCTATCATTTCAATATTCGTGACAATATTTATGAGGAATGCACGATGCTCATCATCTCTCTAAGTGACAACTATCACACCGTCTCTAAATGACAGTTTCGTTATTTTTGCTCTTTATCTCTTGTCGTTATTTTTGTCGCTGTATATAAAGTCACGTGGATCTGTTGATACAGGAAGGACATTGACAAAATTGACACTGTCAATATTCATGATTGATGGTTCTTTTGTTTTTTAATATATAAAAAGTGTAAGGTTAAAGTGTCATAGTAATTTTTTTTTAAATATTATGATAATTTAAATTGTTAGGTTAAAGATTTTAAGAAATGAAGATTTTTTTTGGGGATATTTATCTGAAATTTAGGGAAAAGTTGTTGGATTCGTAGATTTAAGTGATTATTTCTATAAAATTCTAGTGTCCTGGGAATTTTTCAGCACGTTGAATTTATTTCTACATTCAAAAATGGATTCTAAACAACAAAAAAACAATAATTCTTATAAATTTATATCACCATTTCTTAGAACAACTAACCAAAACCATTAAAATTTATAAAATAATTTGATTTTATATATTAAAATAAATTATTAAAATTTGAAATATTATAATTTAAAAAAAAAATATTTATAAAGATAGAATATTTCGTGAGAGTTTTTTATTAAAATTATAATTCTCTTCTTTCACATTGTTTTAGGGTTACTGTAAAACCAAATATTATTATGTATATAATGAGAGTTTGCTCTTTTCTTATTATTAATCAATATTTTAGGGTTACTGTAAAACCAAATATTATTATGTATATTATGAGAGTTTGCTCTTTTCTTATTATTAATCAATCAAGTAAAAAGATAATTTTCATCTTTTGACTTTTGATTTATGAAGAGAGATCTTCTCTTTTATCTTTTAATGGTTAAGCTAAGAATTTTTTTTCACTAATATTATTTGAAATAATGTCAAAAAACTTTTAAACTTCATGTTGAATTTGTACATGTACCATTATTTTTTTGAGCATTGTCTTATTGCCAATGGGTGGAAGCCATACATGCAAGAGAAGGGTTGGATAGGACTTGTTGTTTCTAAGATTATTATTATAAAGTGGACTTTTAATGTTATTTGAAGTAATGTCAGAAAAACTTAACTTCATGTTGAATTTGTACATGTACCATTATTTTTCTGAGCATTGTCTTATTGCCAATGGGTGAAAGCCATACATGCAATAGAAGGATTGGATAGGACTTCTTGTTTCTAATTTTAAGATTAATTTTAAGATTATTATTATAAAGTACTTTTAATTTTGTTCAATTTTTTTTTTAAATGCTATAACCTGGAATTTTAAAAATATATAAGTGTGTGAAACAAGATTTTTTTTTTATCATAAAAAAATTATTTTTACACTAGTTGAAAAGTCCAAAATGAGTTTTCCAACCTCTATCAAATGAATTTGTGATGAAAATCAACTTCAAAATATTTGTAAAAAATATTCATTCAAAATTTTATAATAATGATTACTATTCTAGTTAAAATAGTGTCAACCTGCGAGCAATAAATGGGGGACGAGAGATCTAGCCATTTGGAAACTCAAGTCTCTAGGAATATCAGTGGAGATGACATTGCCTTCAGTCCACACACAAGACATAACTCATTCTCGAGTTCTGAAGAACATGAGTATGTATGAAGAGTCGACGCATTGATCCGCTGACACCATGGAAACTTATCCTTGGTACATTCGAATTAAGGAGAAAATAACTAATTTATCCAGGTTGTGCATAATTGAAAGGACCTTCGCGTGGTGTCTAGAATGTCAATTTCAAGGCATGTCTCCCCAGGTTCGTCATTATGTATGTTATTTTTGGCTCTGGCCTTGCAAGACAATGTTTCAATACTCTGTGCAACTAACTCCTCTTCGCAAAAATATGTCATGTCATCAGGAGCATGCTCGTTCACACAAAGGTAGTGGATACTGCAGACAGATGGGCCAGATCTCTGCAGGCTAAGAATCCACAGGCAGTGACAGGAAAAGGAAAGGGAAAGACTATCTAGTTCATCATCCAGTAGAGCGCAACAAGCATCACAACGAGGAGACAACCATTGTTTAGGGGTGTAAAGTCGAGTGGTTTCATAAGGATGGAAAATCTCTAGGATGACAAAATCCCCACTAAATTTTTTGGGTTTTTACTTAGTTTAGTAATGTAGACATTTCGTCAAACACTTTGTTGTATAATGTTGTTAGATGTTTTCTAGTGTAGAAGTTTAAACAAACAATTTTGCATCCCCTTTGAAATATATTTTATAAATGAAATGCAAATACTCAATTAAATAACAATAGATAGAAAAAATATGATTGCTTATTTAACCATTAATTATGGACTGATACATCAACAAAATAACTCACAAATTGTCTTCATAAGTTCTAGTAATAGATGACAATCATTAGCTGGTGATGAAGGTAAGGATGAAGCTGTAACAACATCTAGAAAATCCACTTTGTTGTTGCTAAATAGGTCCTTTACACCTATAACTTGGTTGTTCAGTGAATACCTAGCTCGTTGTGATATAAATCGTCCCCACTACCACTAAACTCGGCTCAACAGAGATGTATTTCGCCCCCGACAGGTAGGAACCGGCCCCAACAACTATAAAATCACCCCAACAAGTATAAAATTGACCCCGACAAGTGTAAAACTCCCCTAGCAAGTATAAAATCGACCCCAACAAGTATAAAATCAGCCCAACAAGTATAAAATTCACCCAGAACATTTCAACTTGGCTTGTGTTTCCAATAACATGCCCAAAACACTTAAACTCGGCCCCTTTAACTACCAACTTGTCCCACAAGGTCCCACAAGATGAGAAATCGGCCTCTAACTAATGTAACTTGACCCACAAGGTAAAGAAATCGACCCACAAAAAAACACATCCCCCAAGTGAGAGGATTTGGCCTCCAAAGGAGTGACACATACCCCACTCTTAGTAAAATGCAACACACAAACCAAAAAACACAACGACCAAACCCTACTCGCCTTCTTTGAGAAAAATCGACCCTTATGAATGAAAACCCAGCTACCAAAGATGAAAAACTTAGCCACACTAAAGCACAATGAAGAAATCTGAATGATTCCTCTTCTACGATCAACTAAGGTGGATAGTTTCACCATCGACCGCAATCCCAATCTCCTTCTCTAAGGTTTTTCGTCCCAAGAGTCAAAGCCACAAGAGCTCTCTCAAATGCGTTTTTAGAAAATAACAATGCATAATGAGATAGGGTGCCCTCATTCCTCTTTTATTTCCTCGTTGACCCTTTTCTAACCCTTTTACCTTTTTGTGACCCTTTTAACTTAAAAGATTAAAGTGACCTTTCTAATGTTTAATTGACTATTAGTCACAATGTCACTTTATAACCCTTTTTCCCTTTTTCCTAATGTCACTTTAGAAATATAACATTTTAGGCCTAAGTGACATCAGAGAACCACATTGACCCCCTTTTCTTTGTTGTATATATCCTACAGGAGTCTATAAGGCTACTACATCATCCACCTGGAGTGATCACTTGGAAAGGGACATCACAATCCTCCCTTCTCAAGATTTCTTTCCCTCAAGCAACCACAAACCAAGATGCTGAAAAATCCACTCACTCTCCCATGTGGCATCCCCTACCGGGCAATCTCTCCACCTGGTATGATACTCCCTAATCACTTTGCTCCTTAATCTCCTCTCCCATACATCCAAAACCTCCTTGGGAGTCAGTGTCATTCGTCCCCTCTCATATAGTGGTGGTAACTTTGTGGAAGTGGTAACTTGTGGCCCCAACGACTACATCAACCCTGTTGGATGAGTGTGCCTTGACTTTCTCTACTGACAAGTCGTACACTCCCCCATATGTCCCAACACAATGTCCGCAAAGTCCTTCCATGCAAATCTCTCTTGGATTTTTTTGTAAGTGGTAAAGTCATCAGGGTCCCAAACTATCCTATAAGATGTGAAGCACCCTCTACCCATATCACTGATTTGCAGGGTGCTAACACAAGAACCCACCTATTGCCCCTGATAAGCCAAGAAATCCTAAGTTGTAGAAACTTGGTCGACTCCTCAAAAGACCTCTCCTCCAAGCAACCAATCCTATTCACCCTAGGAGTAAACTATGAAAAGCAAAGATTGGCCATCTCATCTGGATTAACTACCGAGTGGTTAAACATTGTAATCCCAATGTCCCAAGATAATCTCCACGAGGAACCATCATGTTGATGTTGCAACCCTATTATCATAACCATCTAATCACCATGCTCGAACTGCGCTCTCCTCTCTTAGACTCCCAAGCTGAAATTCCCAAAAGGAATGAACTCACTATCCTAGATCATGTCTCGCCAAGGCATCTCAGTGAAGTCAAAGTCTGGAAACCCATAGATAGAATCAATCTTAGGTATTGTGAGGGAAAATATACCTCGCCATATAGAACAAACCTCAACAACTCCTCTCACAACATCCCCACAATGACGCAGACCAATCACTGACATGACCCTGTCGATCGTCCTCATCATCTGAAGCAGACTATCAGTCTGATGAATGCCAGGATCCCACCACTAAATTGGAATTACACCACTCCCAATGCATGCTGAAATCTCTTTGAACCTATCCAACATAGTCTATATCTCCTCATGTGCACTTTGCGCACTATTCAAATGGTCCAAATGAAAGACCTATGTCATGGCCACAATGCCCCCTATCTCATCCAACAGGATCCTATGATCCTCTCATGTCTTATTGTATACCACGAGGGCATCAAATAACAACAACATATGCCTCTGTCACTTCCTTCAAGACTAGAAAGTGACTAGTGTGTTCGTTAACCCCAAGGGCATGACCAAGAACTCATAATGAAGTCGGGAAACAGACCTATGAGTATCTTTCTCCCTATCCCTCATTTGATGATATCCCAGATGAAGATTGATCATCGAGGGATATACTACTCTTTGAAGCTCACATGCCCCCTCACCGATCTTGGGTAAACCAAACTCAAGGATATGCTCAAGGTCTTTGTCAGGAGGTCTCCCTGGAGGAAATGCTCCGAAAATCCATTGTACACCATCGGTTGCCAGTGTATACCCTTGTATATTGTTGCACACCACGGTATCCTCCTATACCATCTGGTATCTTATATGCGCTACTGTATCCAACGCTCTACTGATGTCAACTGAACCTCTATCCAAGAGTGTGTCCATATCTATCATATACATGTCCACCCAGTCCATGGATGCATATACTTGCTTGTTGGATGGTCCACAAGGAATGTGCTCAGTTATCTCCTCCTCAGCTAAGCCTTGAGCCTTTAATGGAATCTCCAAAAGAAATGGCTCATGATCTTCACCATGCAAAACATGAGCATAATCAAAACCCTCCGAGTCATGACTCTCCTCAAGTACCTACAACTCTGAATGCTTCTTGTACAAAATCATCACAAGAGGATCCTCCCTCAAACCATGAGTGTCACTCATGCCCTCATGTGCCACGACTTCCAAAGATGATTGATTTTATGTTGTAAGTGATGAAGAGCGTGCCAAACTCAACTGGTAACAAATCTCCTCAACCTCCCTTTCCTTGTCTTCAACGATCTTGAGAGAAAGATCCCTATCCATGAACAATTGTAAGTAATCTAATTTCATCCTTTCTAATGCTTCTCTGATTGGCTGCAATTAAGTACTAGTGATCCCATTTGAAACTCCCCATTGCCTTTCCTCAATCTAATCCTGCCCAATAATATCTTCTATGTATCTCTGAGTATCATCAGCCCTTGTTAATACCCATACAATCTTCTCCTATGAGACCAATAACTAGTCCTTAAAGTCCTACACTGTTGAAGGCCTTTCTTCATATTCATCGTAGTGGCATGGGCTGCCCCACAATTGATTTTATCTTTTGTTGTCCATTGTAAGAACACTACCCTCATCAAATTCGATTGGCTCACTAGATGATACCATGCAATCTCCAAAAGGTGGGATAACGCCATGATCAAACACCACTTCATCAAGGAAACTATTCCCTCCAATAGGCCTATCAAAGATGGTCTTTAAGTTAACATCAAAGAGACTTGTGTCCCCCATACCATTAACAACATTTGCTTCTTCTTCATCCCAAATCATAATGCCATTAATTGGTTGTTCTTCATCCCAAATCACAGTGCCATTCTACTGGAATGAAATTGTATTAGTGCTATCTTCTTCTTAGTCTTCCCAATCTCCTTTGTGGTCTCAAGTTCTAAGGCCTCATGAGCATCCATGTGCTCATTTATAAGAGAAGAAACATACAAAGAGTCAACATTTTCCTCCTTTTTATAAGCATCAGAATCTTTAGAAACTATCTACATCTTCCTTGGCACCTTCACCTTCTTGTCCACTGATACTTGGGGTTCATACCACTCGGGATATTTGATGGTGCAAAAATCCTTTTATGACACATCGCTGCGTGAAATTCCGCACCAATCTATTGATACTCCCTCAAACAATCTGCAAACTCCTTGTCCTGTCCTTTTTGTCCTATTTACTTCCCCTTTGAACCACTAGCTCCATTATTCCCTGCATTGTTTTAATGGCTTTCCATACCCTGCATCAACCGTTGTCACCCATGTGCAAGAATATTATGAAGATTCCTCGCGTTGTCCTCCATATCCAATCAAAACGTATCCTCTCTACTGTTGCAACTGAAAGTATAAGTGCAAGTTATCACTGCTGAAGTTTAGTGGAAGAAATCTGAAATAAATCCTCACTGATTTTCCCCTTAGGCTGGCAAGAAGACCAGCTCTGATACCACTGTAAAATCCCCACTAAATTCTCTTGGGTTTTTACTTAGTTTAGTAGTGTAGAAATTTCGTCAAACACTTTGTTGTATAATGTTGTTAGATATTTTTAGGTGTAGAAGTATAAACAAACAAATTCGCAACCCCTTTGAAATATATTTGACATACAATATATATGACAACAAACTAGAAATGCAAATACTCAATTAAACAACAAGAGATATAACTAATTTGATTGCTTATTTAACCATTAATTTTAGACTGATACATCAACAAAATAACTCACAAGTTGTCTTGATAAGTGTCGATAATAGATGACAATCATTGGTTGGTGATGAAGGTAAGGTTGAAGTTGTAATAACAACTAGAAAACCCACTCTTCTGCTACTAAATGGGTCCTTTACACCCATAAATTGATTGTCCAGTGAATACTTAGCTCACTGTGATATAAATTGACCCCACTACCACTAAACTCGGCTCAACAGAGATGTATTTCGCCTCCAGCAGGTAGGAATCGGCCCCAACAAGTAGAAAATCACCCTAGAAAGTATAAAATCGATCCCAACAAGTGTAAAATCGCCCCAACAAGTATAAAATCGACCCCATCAAGTGTAAAATCGCCCCAACAAGTATAAAATTGGCCCAACAAGTATTAAATTTGGCCAACACACTCCAACTCAGCCACTGCTGCCAATAACTCGCCCAACACACTTAAACTCAACCCCTTTAACTAATAATGTGTCCAACAAGATGAGAAATCGGCCTCAAACTGATGTAACTTAGTCCACAAGGTAAAGAAATCGACCCACAAATAAAATACAACCCCCAAGTATGAGGATTCATCCTCCAAAGGAGTGACACAACCCCTACTCTTAATAAAACACAATACACACACCAAAAAACATAGCCATCAAACACTACTTGCCTTCTTCTAGAAAAATCAACCCCTATGAATGAAAACTCAGCTGCCAAAGATGAAAAACTCAGCCACACTAAAGCACAATGAAGAAATCTGAATGATTCCTCCTCTACGATTGACTAGGGTGGATAGTTTCACCACCGAACCCAATCCCAATCTCTTTCTCTAGGGTTTTTCATCTCAAGAGTCAAATCCACAAGAGCTCTCTCAAATTCATTTTTAGAAAATAACAATGCATAAAGAGAGAGGGCACTCTCTTTCCTCTTTTATTTCCTTGTTGACCCTTTTCTTACCCTTTTACCTTTTCGTGACCCTTTTAACTTAAAAGATTAAAGTGGCATTTCTAATGTTTAATTGATTATTAGTCACAATGTCACTTTATAACCATTTTTCCCTTTTTCCTAATTTCACTTTAGAAATATAACATTTTAGGCCTAAGTGACATCAAATAACCACCTTGACCCCTTTTTCTTTGTTATCTATAGCCCTGCAAGAGTCTGTAAGGCTACTACATCATCCACCTAGAGTGATCACTTGGAAAGGGACATCGCAGTGGAAGCCCAACATCCAAGAGAAGGGTTGAATAAGACTTGTTGTTTCTAATTTTAACTTTATTAATTATAAAGTACTTTTGAATTTGTTCAAATTTTCTGCAAATTTCTTTAAAAATGCTACAACCTGGAATTTTCAAAATATATAAAATCAAGAGCATGAAAGACGATTTTTTTTCTCATCACAAAAAATATATATTTTACACTTGTTCAAAAGTCAAAATGAGTTTTCCAAGCTCCATCAAATGAACTTGTGATGAAAATCAACTTCAAAATATTTGTAAAAAAAATTCATTCAAAATCTTATAATAATGATTACTATTCTAGTTAAAATAATGTCAACCTGCCTTGGATGGGGTGTCATCCATCTAGCATGAGAAATAAATGGGGGACGGGAGACTAATCCATTTGGCAGCTCGAGTCTCTAGGAATATCAGTGGAGATGACATCGCCTTCACTCCACACACGAGAGATATTTCATTCCCAAGTTCTAGAGCAAAGGAGTATGTACGAAGAGCCGACGTACCGATCCGTTGATGCCATGGAAACTTATCCCTGGTACATTCGAGTTAAGGAGGAAATAACTAATTTATCGAAGATGTGCACAATTGAAAGGACCTTCGTGTGGTGTCTAACATGTCAATTTTTAGCAACGTCTCAATTAATTAGTTTGAGCAATAACAATAACATGTTAGTCGTGTAATAATAATAACGTCTAATGATAAGTTTGAATTTAGAGATGGAAAAATGAAAATCAAAATGAAAAAAAGATAAGGTATGATATGTTTAAGTTTAAGTGGTCTGTTCAATTAATTGTCATTAATATTATTGGACATTTAATTTGGTTCTTTTTAGTGTTGTTGGGCATTTAGTTAGTTCCATAAATATCTAATTAGTATTTACATCTTTTAAACTATTTTAAACACATATTTTTTTTAATCAAATAATAATGTTATAAACAAATAATTTATGTGTTTGATAACTAATTTTAATGATTATGAGTTGAATAGCTAATTTTAATGATTCAATATAAAAAAAATTCGAATCAATTTTTTTGTTTTGTCTCTTTTTAATTATTTTCATTTTTAATAAATTTAATATTAATATATAATATTTGTTAGTTAAATTTCATTATCCTATATGTTATGATCTTAGTATATCTTTTAAATAAAGAAACGTTGAAAAATATTAAAAGAATTTAAGTTTAGGTATAATATGTCTTTATTGGAGAATTATATATATATATGATGCATATTAATTTTGTATTCATGTGTATAATACCTTCACTATCAAATATAAAGTATGAATGAGAAAGGTATAATATGCATTTATTGGAGAATTTAATACATATATATTTAATTAGATGCACATTAATTTTGTATTCATGTCTATAATAATTCGAGTGCACTATCAAATTTAAGAGAGATGTCGATAGGTGTTTTATTTTTTTTGGTTGGAATCGAGTGATATAAGTGTTGAAAATTGTCCTAATTTAAATGTTTTATATTTTAGCTCTTTTATTATTTTTTTTGGTTGGAATCGAGTGATATAAGTGTTGAAAATTGTCCTAATTTAAATGTTTTATATTTTAGTTCTTTTATTGCAATCAAAATTAAAATATGAATGAGAAATGTCTATAAGTGTCTTGTTTTATATTAAATGAATTATTATCTAAATTAATATAAACAATTAATGGTAACATGTCCATTATCATTAACTAAATATGTTAATTATATTTCATTATCTTATATGTTTATAATTTTCTAGTAACCCTTTACTGCAATCAAATTTAAAATATCTATGAGAGAAATGTCTATAGGTGTTTGTTTTATATTGAATGGATTATTATTTAAATTAGCATAAACAATTAATGGTAACATGTTCATTATCATTAATTAAATAAGTTAGTTATATTTCATTATCTTATATGTTTATAATTTTCTAGTAGCATATCTTAAAAAAAAAAAGAGAATGTTGAAATATATTAAATACAATTTAAGTTTAGGTATAATATGTATTTATTGGAAAATTTAGCTTATGCACTAATTTGGTGTCTTTTGTCGTGACCTTAAAAATATATTATTATTATTATTATTATATTAATTTTGTTGGAGTAATCAACTCCTACTTGTCTTATGTGCTTAATATGTGACATTCTTCATCATATTATTAAGATTGTGGTTTGCTAGTTGTAATGTAGAGATTATCTATACGTGACCGATTTGCTTTGTTATTTAGGAGTTTGTTAGATCTAGGAGAGGTCTTAGATCCTATTTAGGTGTGTGGTTGAGATATTCTCTGAACAAATGGATAGTGTGACTAAGATAGTCAATCTATGTTAAAACCAAGCTTAATGTATTTATATGTACCTGTGTTGATTCAATAATAATAATAATATACAAATTTTGTGTGTGAACAATTTCTTCTCTCCCATTTTATGAATTGGTATAAGAGAGGGATTAGGATTAAAGCCCTCACGAGAGGGCCCAAGAACATGAGAGAGCTTTGAGAGTTGATACGTTGTACACATATAGGATTAAGAATAGGATTAAGATTATGAGACTGAATTGGTTCTATAGGTTAGAGTAGATTTATGCCAGATATCATTGAGTATTTTTTCAATTGAAATTTGTTGTTAATTTTTGTTTGCATTGTGAAAATAAATCCATTACCAAAAGGGAGAAGGCCCTGCAATCATAATCGATCTTGGAACCACCTATTCCTACACCCTTGTGGTTTCCAGGGCCATTGTAGAATTATCAAGGGAAGTAGGCATTCTTGGAGAAGGTCTATCAGTTGGAGGTGCTTCTCTATGATCTAGAGCTCCTGGTTGTTAGTGGATGAAAAATTGTGGAGGTTCTAGTTCCCAGGATTTCTCTTTCTAGGAGGGATTATGCAACGAGCATGAATAAAATCCATGGAGAGGGTTGTGATGCCGACGATGACTGAGACGATTGGTTGTTCACGAAAATGAAGTAGATGGATATGCAGAAGAAAACAACCACCCTTGTATCCATGACCATAGAGGACTATTCTTGCAAGCTAGAGCAAGGGGTTTACACTAGCGTGTATCCTGAAGTCGAAGGTGGAGAGGACTTCCATTATCGAGCTTGTGGCTTGATTGAGAAGGAATGTTCATTCATTAGACGGAGTCGTGATGGACATCAACTCATTTGGGATGGCGAAATAGATATGCACGTGGGGAAAGGTGCAACATGTGGGCATGAAGTCATGGCTTAAGTTTGTGGATGAACCTTTATTTTAAGAATAGAGAAAATAGTTATATGAATTTTTAAGAGAAGGGATTTTGTTAATTATTTTAAATATATTAGTATTATTGTTGGTTTGTAAAATAAATTATGATGAATCTCAAAATCATATGAAAGAGGTTATAGTGTAAGACTGACTCAGATACATTTAGTAATTAGAATAATTTCCTAGAGAACTAGCGAGCACCATGGTTGGGTTTCTAGGTGTCTTGGTAGATGGAAGTATGTCCATAGGATGGCCAATTGTTTAGTCTTTGTAGTCAAATTTGAATTGATTTTTTGGTCTGAAGCAATTGTATTTCCAAAGCTAGAAGGGATGAAGTACATGTAAAATCTCAATATGAATGGTTTTCCAGTTAGTTCGAGAGTTGTGCATATAGGGAACGATACCTCATTAGTTGTTGAAGACATGTGAGTGGTATATTAATGAGGTTATGTGATAGGTGTGTGATTTCTTGTTCATTAGTTGACTTCGGGAGATCCTTGATACAAGAGTTTAGGGGGGAACTTGGGAATTCAAATGTAATGTCCCCTTCCAAATGACCATTCTAGGAGGACGACTTAGTGGTCTATGTGATTCTCGTAGGCCATGGTCAATTAAAAAAGGGATTAATAGATTAATTATTTGATTTCATTTGTAGGAAAATGCTACATTATAAAGTGACATTGATTAATTAAAAAATGACTTGAAGAATAAAGTTAATAAAACCTTATAAAGTCACTTTAATCACTTAAGTGAAGTAAAAAGGTAAAAGTGTCATCCAAAAGGGTAAAAGGGTCATCAAAAAGGTGAGAGAGGATACAAGAAAGATGAGAGCTCATTCTTTGATTATGTTGATGATTATTTCTGATATAGATTTGGAGAGCTCTTGGAGCCTTTATGGTTTGGAGGAAACCCTTGTGTGGATTGGTTTAAGTGGTGAAAGATTCCATCTTGGCTGATTATGTTTTGGCGGTGAAAGATTCCACCCTATCCATTAGAAGGGAAGATCATTCATATCTTCCACTTGCATTCCATTGTTGAGGAGATTTATTCATCTTTTGTTACACATTGGGATAGATAGAGGTCATATCATTCTTTGTGGAGGTTGAACTCTTATTCTGGAGGTCGTTCTGCTTGGGTAGTGGTTGAGTTTAGCTTGTGGGGGTTGTATTCATCTTGTAGCAACCAAGTTTCTAGTGGGAAGGTCAAGTATTCAAGTGTGCAGGCTGAGTTTCTTTGTGGAGGTCACATTCATCATTTACATGGCCAATTTCACTTGTAGAGGGGACAAGTTTTGGTGTAGGGGTGCATTTATCCAATGGCAGAGCCATATTTATGCTTGTGAGGGATGAGTTCTTCTACAACAATTTTTTTTATTGCTGAATGGGAACCTTATTTCCTTGCCTAGCCGAGTTTATCTGCTAGGAGGGTCATGTTAGCTTAGTCCTGGATCGTGGTTCCTGTAGAGGTTGTTTCTTTATTTGTTGGTTGCTTGGGAGAAGTCATTTAAGTCCTCAAGAGTAGCCTACAACACTATATCTCTTGTACTCTCAGATCTGTACGATCTCAAGAAATGAGGTCAGAAATATAATAAATCAAATCTGGTTTTGGTTACATGTGCTATTTTAGTGGCTTGATTAAGTTGTTTTCAAATTGCTTCTTGTTGTTATAGTTTACATTCTATGTGAAACTTTATTTGTCACACAAAAAACTATGCTTACACCATAAACACTTTAAGAAATCAAACCAAAAAATACACAAGATCGTTCAAAGGAATTTTACCATGGATTTTGGTTTACAACTCAAGTTTTTGACATAATCCATGAACCAGAAGAACACCTAAAAACACTACAACAACCACAAGAAGGTATTTACAGTGGCATTGGGGTATGCTGCCCAATTGTTTGTCAAAATACCAGAACCACCAATACACTAAAAACATAACAACAACGAAAAATGGGGTTATTACAGTGGGGTTTTGGGTATGCTAGCTAAGTGTTTGACAGAATTCCTAAGCCAGAAAACCACTAGGATATTTCAACAACAAGCAAAGATTTATAACAACCATAAGGAGGGACATTGCATCAACTCAGGAGCTACACCTTTACGAGGGTTAAAAGATAACTTGATGGAGTTAGTATCCTGGAATATTTCAAAATGGTTAAGGGATGTTAATGAAGACCAAACCTGAAAGAGATCAAGACAAGTACTCATTAAGGGAGGGTGTTGGAGCAATTAAATCGTACGTGTCTTATGTGCTTAATATGTGATATTCTTCATCATATTATTAAGATTGTGGTTTTCCAATTGTAATGTAGATATTATCTCTACGTGAGTGATTTGCTTTGTTATTTAGGAGTTTGTTAGATCTATGAGAGATCTTAGATCCTATTTAGGTGTGTGGTTGAGAGATTCTCTCAACAAATATATTGTGTGACTAAGATAGTCAATCTATCTTAAAGCCAAGGTTAAAGTATTTATATGTACTTGTGTTGATTGAATAATAATAATAATATACAAGAACATATTTTGTGTGTGAACAATATCTTCTCTCCCATTTTCTAAATAATTTTATAATCTTTTCTACAATAACTTCACGGACTATCAAACTTAAAGCATGAATGATAAATATTTATAGGTATCTTGCTTTGTATTGAATGACTTACTATCTAAATTAACCAAAACAAATAACGATACAATTTATATATATATAAAATATTTTTTAAAAACAAATTATTAATTATAAATTTAATTCAATTATATCTTTAATATTTTTATATTAAAATAATTTAATTTATGTAAATATCTTATTTATAAATTCACTTATTAAAATAACACAATATAATAAAAACATATAAATTTTATTAGGGTGGCAGGTTTTGGTGGGATAATTCAGGATCCCAGATGTTGGCAGGAATTGCAGCTTGCATAGTTTGCACAGGACTTGTTTTTATCATTAATGTCAAACTTTAAAATGCCAAAGGGGGAGTTTGTGAGTCAGTTTGCACAGGCACCGTGGATCAATGTGCATGGGCACAACTTGAATTTCAGAGATCGTCACTCCGGGAGTTTCTATTTCGGGATTCCGGGAGTTTCTATTTCGGGATTTTTGCATGGTAAGAAAAAACTCCAACATCAAGAAGTCCTGAATGGTGAAATACTGAAAGGGACACATGTCACACGATTCCGGGAGTTTCTATTTCAGGATTCTGGGAGTTTCTATTTCGGGATTTTTGCATGTTAAGCAAAAACTTCAACATCACGAAGTCTCAAATGCCGAAATACCGAAACCACGATAGCCATCCATCTCGATGAATGATTAAGTCATATCTGTTGGATTAAGCATTGGAGGAGTAATATAAGAGTTGTATATGACCGTTGATCTGTCCTTGAGAAGTTAACGAGAACCGTCTGATCTATGTACACCAGATCAAATGTGAAGCCGTCAGAAAATTTCGGGCTTCGTGACTTGGAGTATTGAAACACTTCATCACAAGAAATGATGAAATGCCGAAATGCGAAACGCTGAAAATTTCGGGGTTCGTGACTTGGAGTATTGAAACACTTCATCACAAGAAATGCCGAAACGCCGAAATGCGAAACGTCGAAATACCTTTTTGGTGTAGGCAGTGGTTACCATCGATGGTCATGTGAGAGGGAGGAGCTAGCACGAAGCTAAGCTCTATTTTGGGGTTTCGTAACTTGAAGTGTCAAGACTCTTCGACACAGGATTGCCGAATTGCTGANTATGGGTTAGCACAAGTGGTTTTCCAAAGCGCTCAAGGGTTATTCCGTGCTGAAAAATTAAAATAGATGTATGTTCATCGAACGGTGTTGGTTAAATGTTTCAACTGATCATGTGGATATTGTTCGTCTTAATGCCTTGGCCAATAAGAATTACTGTAAGAAAGTTATTCAGTTATAGTAACTGATTCTTTGAAGCCTGAGGGTTCAATTGTACGCGCTGATGATATAGGAAGATATATAAAGTGAATGTTGCAAGAAAAGAAAGAGAGAGGATTATGGGAGATATATGGCTATGTAAAATTTGAGGAAGAAGAAAAAATAGAGGAGGGAAGACACATACATAGATTGATAAATCTAAGTGGTCTGGTCAAGAATGAATTGTGATATGAATATAAAAATAGAGAGGATTTGAATGCTTAATCTTTGATAGAGAAGATAAAGAGTTAGTTTGCAGGTTCTTAGTGATAGAGAATGATTTCAGGGTGGTAGGGAGGAGGAAGGGGAGACTGTAAAAGTCTCCTGTACAAGTTGGTGCTTGTACATCTGGGAGTTGTAGCTTCCATTAAGTAGGTGCTGAAGAAATAGAGGTAGCAGCCTCATCTGGGTTGTAGCTCAAATAAAATAAGAATGTAAAGAGGAGTTGGAGCTTGCCTTTCATTCATAAGAAGAAGAGGTTTTTCCCTTTTGGGTTTCCTCACAAAAAATCACTGTGTCACTATTTCATTTATGTGATTGTATATTTATTGGTTAAATGTATTACTGCAAGTTAAATGATAAAGGCATGATTTATTGATTAATAAGTAATCGTCTTATAAAATGGAAGAAATTTTATACAACTAATTCACCCCCCTGCTCAGTTGACTTATTCTGTTCAACAATTAGTATCAGAGCAAGGTTACTTCAAGATATCAGTTTAACCACTGGAAGTTTTTGATCATTCATAATGGATAAGAAGTCAGAATTTACAAAACATGGATTGCCTTTATTTGATGGTCATAATTATGTTTTTTGGAGTATCAAGATGAAGTTGTTTTTACAAACTCAAGGAGTAGATATCTGGCAGGT
>JASDQU010738410.1:5388-15974 GCA_032191745.1 Picea mariana | reverse complement strand
TGCATCTCTGATATATTTCTGTTATATTACTAGATATACGCGATATCTCTGTGCATTTCTTTATTATATCTCTGCTCTCATTTCGTGCCGAAAATAATCCGGATCAATGAGTGTGGGAGGACTATGTCGGTGAACATGCAACACTAAGAGCTATATCAATGGGGGCTAATGGTTGGAACCCCAAGCACACCCGGAACGGGCCATGGATAATAGAGCTATGTTGAACATGTGGAAGACTCTCATTCTCTTCATGCTCCTCTACAATCTCAATGACCTGCTTCTACAAGATAGAAACGTCTTGGACCAAGGATGTAGTGGTCACAATTACCTCTTGTTCACCAACTGATTGGATCATGAAGAGGGAAAATTTTTTGGTATGAGAGATTACTTTGTGGCATTGTTTTTCTGAGATCAATGAAGTGGCAGTAGTTAGAGCTACCTCTAGTACCTTGTAGAGTTGACCTCCCAGAGTAACAATGAAATTGCAGGGCTGATACTCATAGATAACATGGCGTTTCCACATAAATAACATCACATAATTCAAGTGGGGAAAAATCACACATTGCCTAATCCTTGAAGGGCTTGATGCCATAGGACATGCGACATTGCTGGATGACACATATGTCTCATCCCCGAATCAACCATCCGATGGTGTATGATTGGGGGTGTGGTATCATTGGCATCTTCAATCTCTTGACAACCTCGGTTGATATCAGGTTTTTATGACTCCTGTTGTCAACAATGAAATGTAGTGGGGCCCCCTTTACCCACATTTATGAGTGGAAGAGGTGCTCCCCCTGCTCAAGATCCTTTGGTTCTTCTGGTTGTATTGTTGTGGCTGTGATGGTAATAGTGGGTTCTACATCAATGATTTGTTTCCCTTTATTGTGCTTTGAATCATATTCCAAGTCAGGTTCTGATTCTGTTTCTTTGAGCTCATCCACCAATGACTATTTCAAGCAA
Organism: Picea mariana; assembly: GCA_032191745.1. Taxonomy (NCBI): domain Eukaryota; kingdom Viridiplantae; phylum Streptophyta; class Pinopsida; order Pinales; family Pinaceae; genus Picea; species Picea mariana. Next base: position 15,011 of record JASDQU010738410.1, on the reverse strand, counting down.
CATTCATCTATGTTGTGCCGAGGGTTATTGTGAAACTCACACCACTTTCCGGTATCTTTCTTAGACTTCCCGTTACCCTTCTTTACCTGCATCTTAGACTGACTCTCTTGAGGTTGGCCTTCCTTTCTCTTTCCTTTTTTCTATGAGTTAGGATTTCCTTTTCCATGATTATGTTGTGGTGTATTTTCAAACCCGAACCACCACTTCCTTTGCTTCTTGAATTCTACTCAATTTTGACTGCATATCAATAAGAAACACCCTGTGAGGAGATGTCCAAGAAATCCATCTCTGTTTGGAGGCACCTATGTAGACCACTGCAATACTTCAAAACCAGGTGCCACTAAAAGTCTTTAATACCCAACTTTGAGCACAAGGTATGGAATATGTTAGTGTACTCTGACACCGTCTGATCCCTTTTCTAATGCAGAGTCATCCATCTCATGTATTGGTCATCATAGTTTTCGACAGGGTAGAACTCCTTCTTTAGGGAATATACAAAGGCCTCCCAAGTGGGTTCTCTCCTGAATGTTGTAGATTCATCTGCGGTGTGCCTCTCCCAGTAACTTTCCCACTAAGATCTGTCATGGGGAAGGGATTTAAGGTGCGTGAAGGTGATATTTTCATTGTCAAATTTTTTTTGGATGGAGTAATAACCTTCTAGCAGATTCAACCATTTTTCTAGAGCATCTGCATCTAACTGGGCTTCAAATAAGGGCACATTAAAATTGACTTATACCTTGAAGGGTGTCACGCTTGCGAAATGATTTCTTGTCGAAGATGCCTTGACTGCCATCATTGGTAGTCTTCGAAGGATTTGAGTGAAGTTGTCCATCATCTCGTTCCTTTGTCACACAAGGGATTCCTTGAGAAACGTCTTCAAAGGATCTCCTGCTTTGTCATCTCTCTTTTCTTCTGCCATGAGACGTCGCTTGGGATGGCGAGAGCAGTTGTCCTCAATCGAAACTAGATCGAGACTCAACTCTCTATACCCTGACCTTGTTGGGGACATGCTATGAGAAATGACAAGGAGCAGACTCCTCTGATACCACTAAAACAAAAATATAGGAGAGAACACAAATATATAGTGAATCCCAACTGTTATTAATGAATAAGAGAGAAAAACATCATAGAGCACAAACTAGCAGAATGGGGTAGCTTATCTCTGAAAATAAAGATATGTTGGCTACACTTCATTCACAACAAGCTTTACATCACACTTCATTGCATGCTTAAAGGGTCCCCTTCACCTCAATTATATATGAGAGAGTGAGAGGAAAACAATTACCAGGATGCATGTCGAATAAATTAATCTTTGTTTATGAAATTCCATAGGCATGTAAAATAGTAGGACTTCTCGGGCGGTCACCCATCCCAGTACTACTCTAGCCCAAGTATGCTTAACTGTGAAGTTCTAATGGGATCCGGTGCATTAATGCTATGTTGTAGGCATGTACATAAGACCAGTAGGAAATCATTACACGATGTCTGTAATTAACAAATGAAGATGGTATTGCATTCCATTCCCCATCAAAAGAGAGAATACCATGGTTTATCAAAACCATAGGCTTGAAATGTTGATTTAGTGGAAAGGTGGTTGGCCACCGAGATCCACCTGGATCAATGTATTAAATATGTGAGAGCTAGAGAAAGATTGCATCTTTATTATGTAGTCTTCTTCATTTTAATTTTCTCTATTGCCTTCAGCGTTACGGTTCTTGTGTTGTGGTGTGTATACTTTCTTGTTGTAGATCTTTGGTGGAGAGACTGATTTTGGTTAGGAGTGATTCCTAGCAAGGAGGAGTTGATGGATATGGTTTATTATTTATGGTGGATTCCCTAGGTAGGGTTTGGATAGCATGACTTGTACCAACTTGTATTAAGCTAATGGTATGTACTTGTAACTCCATCTTATGTGTATATAAAGATATCCTTTCTGTCCAAACTTTGTGTACTTGCATATATGATTTTTAACTTATGTTGTTATCATGATTGAGTAGTTTCTGGTGCTAGTTATGCATTTTAATTTCACATGAGAGTAATTTGATTTTGTTAAGTGATTTGAAAATAATATAGAAGATAAGCTAAGTTAAGTTTCAATATGAAATTACACAAAATGGATCTTGTCATCATAACAAAACCTAAAATTGAAATCAAATTTATGAGGATTGTTATTCATCTCATTTATTATTTTCATAATCAAATCCTCACTTCTCTGTTCTTCAAATTGATCATCCCCCTTTTCTTGATTCTATACATACTTATCTATTCACTATTTCACTTTCTTCTTGATGTTTCTAGCAATACTAATATTTGTTTGATAATATTTTTCCCAAACAATTTTTCTTAGAATTCCCCCAAAACTCTCTTTTCATATACATCATCCCAAGCCCAAGATCCAGGACATGTATCATTTTCAACCTTGAATACTTGAGAAGCATTTTTATGTCTCAATAGGATTTTTAAGCAAGCTATGGAGAAAGTAATAAATTTGTTGTTATCACAACTTTATGAATTAGGGATTAGGATCTAACACCCACTCTAGTAGACTCTTTCACATGGTTTGAGAGAAAAAATGAATAATCAATATCCTTAGTAAGAATTATACACTTGGTGGTATTCATCAATAATTTCCTTTAGCTTTTGTTTATGTGGATCTCATAAAGCTTAAAAAGATAGACATCTTAGGTTAAATAATCAACAGTGTATGCAATCATGTTAACTTTGCATGTTCTTAAGGGGCCATAAAGTAAGTAATTTCTCTTCTAAGTCATGTCAAAATGGAGGAAGAGTTGGTGTAATACTATAAGGAAGGGGAGGAGTTACTCCTAAAGTTCATCTTCAGATCAAGGGATGAGCTACTCGAAACTTGGAAAAGGTTTAAGGATTATAGAGAAGAGATTAATAAAGGACAAAGGGAGGTTTCATACCTAACTAGAGGCTTACTAAGACTCTAAAATTTTGGAAAAGGAACCAAAAGGGAAGGAGGTTTTAAACCTTGATTTTGAATAGGGTGAAAATTTATGGTGTTAGTTCTCTAGTGATGTCAAGGATAAAAATTCTAGAGTGCAATAGCCTAGGTGGGTGTTAACATAAATCACAAGCAAATTCTCTTTCAAATATAAAATATAACCAATGACAATAATCAATCAAGTTAAAAACACTACATCTAGATAAAAAAGAAACATGACTCATCACTATAAAATAATACAAACAAATTCTCTTTAAACCACATATGCAATAACTACAAGATATTAGGACATGTGAATACACATAGTACACGAGGCATTCAACTTCACAAAATTCCAAGTGTTTCTCTTTGCAATGTGCATGAGTAGTATGCTACCAAGAAGGGGGGGATTGTCTCTAAGGGGTCTTTCCTCCCTACCAACTCAAGTGCCTTATTCAAGTAAATACCTCTTGAGCAAGGATCAAGCCCCAATGAGGAGAGGGAAATAAATATAAGATACACAATACATATGACTCATGAAATTCCAAACTAGATTCAAAATTAGGCTTCTAACTAAATCCCAATCCTGTAAGATATGGTGGGCATGGATCTTACTACCACTATCAAAACCTTGGAAGAAGCACCCCAATAATGTACCCCTCTATTGTACAAGGATATTACTACCACCTTTATCCCCTCAACAATGGAATTCCAAGGGCCCATAACAATAATATCATGATTACTAGGTACACTCCCAAACAAATCACTATCTTTTAATTATTACATAAATCACAATAATTTCCCCTAGGCCTCCCTCTTCCCAAAGGATGTTTCCATTTTTAAAGCACTCTCAAGTGGTTATCAAGTGTAACCACTTTCCCCTTCCCCTAACTAACTCATTTAAGGGTGAATTTAGGCTTAAAAGTGAATCTAAAAGTATCTTAGGGATGGTAAAAGTAAGTTATAACTTTCCCCTTCCCCCAACTAACTCATCTAAGGGACCATATTCATAGGTTCAAGGGATGATATTCCAATTGAGTTCCCAACAAAATGTATGACCAATAACCTACATTATCCCCCTTCTATGTCATTTTCAAAGATGGATGTGTTAAATGAAATTATTTTAAATAATTTCCAAATTCCATTCTCTCCTTTGGGTAGGGTTTCAAGAAATACCCAACAAATTGAAAGGCCTAGATTCCATTCTAACTTGGAAGAATTACCCATGGGTTCAAACCTAGTTAGATAAATCCAAATGGCTTTAGGGATTTAAGGACTCATTGTTAGTGAGTAGTTCGAATTGAGAGATGGAGGAAACAAATCTTGAGGTAGAATGGAGAAAATTATCTTGATGCAAGCTAAGACCCAATAAACAAATTACTTAGAAAGAAGATATGGGATAGAGGGAAGTCTACCCTTAGTTCTTAGGAAACCTTTTATAGTTTATAAAAAATCTTATTTATCATTAGCAAAACAAAAAACAAAAAAAATAAGTGAAGGAAGGAAAACAAATGACCATCAAGTGGGCCCTTAGAGCAAGGATTTCCTATGATAGGGTTAACCCATGTTTTTCCTTTCCCTGAACATGAGAGGGGTAATGGGTTCCCACAAGAAGCTAACCATCAAAATATTGTTTTCCAATTATAATTCAGATGTAATAATTATTTAGAATACTATGTGTGAGGGGACCAAAACAATGTGAATTTGTCCTCTTATTTAAAATATTGGTCCTTTAGTTCACTAGATTTAGATGGAAGGTTAAGATGTATATTAATGAGGTAGAAAGACTCTTTGGAACTTATTAACTCATTGTTTCAAATAAGTTGTAGGTATCTAGGGTGAATTAAGACCTAATGAATTGGGGAAATATTTCTCCACTTTCAACCTTTATGGTCCATATGGAGAAAGAAATGCCTTATGGGATAATTTTAAGCTACAAGGCATGGAAAAAAATGACAATGTTATTTTGGGGGGTGATCTAAAATTCGTAGTGAAGGCTGCAAAATTATGGGGGGTAGTGCCAGCCATGACCCTATAGCTAATTAGTTCTTTCAAATATTTAATAATTAGGGCTATGTGATGTGGAACCTATTAATATAGTCCCAACATGGAGGAACAACTAGGAAGTGGTAGGAAATGGATTTCAAAAAGGTTGGAAAACGTTTTGGCAATAGGAAATATTTTTGAGTATGTAGGAATATTGAAATCATAGGTATGGGGAGGAGGATCTTTGTATCATCCCCCTATATTTCTTCAAATATAAAAAGAAGATAATAAACCTCAGGGTCCTTTCAAATTCAACCATACCTAGCTAGAAGAAGAAGAATTTATAATTTTGGTTATTCAAAATGAGAGGAAGTTTAATCCAAATTCAAGGGAGATAAATATGTTTCAATTTTTAGAGAATATAAAGAAATTTAAAGAAAAATAGTAGCAAAATGGGATAAGAAAAAGGTCCAAAATGCTCAAAAAGAGCTAACTAAGACTGAGTAATAGATTAAGTTATTGTTTGAAAGAAGTAAAGGGGGAATATTTATAGAAGAAGATCACACTAAACTAAAAATTTAGAAGGATTAAAAAGGAAATAATTTGAGTGGGAAGAAGAAGAGTGGAGGTTGAAAAGTAGGGCTATTTGTTTGGTAGAGGGTTAGGAGAATACTAAATACTATATGGGAGATAATGAGGAAAGAGGGTTCAAAGGTTAGAACACTACCACAAAATAGGTCCCCAGTGTCACGAATTTTGTTGTTTTTCTTTGTTATTTCTTCCCCTTCTTTTTCTTGAAATCATGATGAAACACATGATGCATTTTGGGGCATTATAAATTGCATCAAATTGACATCCTTTTTACATCGATTTTATATCATGGGTGGTATTTGCATCATATTTGCATCAACTTTTGTGTAATCACTACATTGTTGATTCAAATTTTGCATATCCATTACATTGTTTCATTGGATGTCATGTCTATTTTTTCATCAAATTTGCATCTCTTTTTCCTTGCATCATATTTTCATCAATTTTTCAATTCGTGCATCATTTATGTGTTGATTTTGCATCATTTTTTTTCACTTATAGCATTGCGTTTACATCGAATTTGCATCATATTTTGCATGTTTTTAATCCTTTTTAGTCTTTTATTGCATTGTTTTAATCATTTTTGTGTCATTTTTTGCATCATGTGTATCATTTTTGCATCGTTTGCATAATTTTGCATCATTTTTGGATCACTTTTGACTTGACACTTTTTTTTTCTCTTTTGTGTCACTTAAATATTTAATTATTTATTAAATAGTATATTTATTATCATTTTCCTTAGGCAATAAACATATTTTAATATATATGAATGTATAGAACAAAGAAAAATACATCTATAAATTCACAATAATTGATATGCAATTTTCACTTTTCTCCATGTAACAAGTGGAGTATTGGCACTCTATGGGAAATCTGAATTTTAATGTACATAGTAATATATGTTCTCCCCATAAAAATGTAGTCTATTTCGACCTTAGGGAAAAATTAATCATAGCTAAAAGAGTAGACAAATAAAATTAGAAATCTGCACCAAAGTTGGACTAATTAAATATTGATATGAGATCAACAATGTAGACATCATCCAAAGCCACACCATCATCTTCTTATGAAGGTATTTGTAAGAACATAATAAAAGGTAAATTAACACATTTATAATTAACAATAAGAACTGAATTCTTGCACTTAAAGACAAAATTAATTATAGTCTATCTCCATTGCCACATTTGACAAGACCTCCACCATATTTATGCACATTTTTTAGGACATATTTTAGTTCTTCATAAATTGACTCATGCATATACTCCTCCCACTTTATTTCATCATATATAACCATAATTAAAATTGCTAGAATAACTTACAAATTGTAAATTACAAATATGGATTTTCACTTACTTTGGAAAAAAGAAGAAGATAAAATTAAGAACTCCATTTCACAAGATAAAAATTACCTCTAGTTGTAGTATAGGGATGAATTTGTTGGAAATTCAAATGATACAATGATTCAATCCTCATGAATTAACATAAAATATGTGATAGGTGATTATCGTTCACCTTTTTTTTATCAACAATGTCAGCAAGTACTTATTTTCTCCTGTTTACTTTCCTTGTCCTTCACCCTGCCATCACCATCATCACCTCTAGATTATGAACCAACTAAATTAATATCTATAATAAGGTAAGTAATCACAATATTATTAAAGACTTAATGAAAAATGACTAGAACATAAATGAAATAACGAAAATAGAGTGTATGCAAATAATGCAATCCATAATTCATAGATATATTCACGTTAATAAAAAAAATCCATCATTATTTCATTCAAAACTTAAATCTTCCATAAGGAAAAACATATCCTTGTGTATTGTGCATGTCTCAAGGAAATATGGGAGAGAAGGGAAGAGAGAAAAAGGGGAAGAGAGGTGGGAATAACTAGAGGAAGAGAGGGAAATCAAAAAAGAAGAGGAGGAAGAAAGAGTTAAAAAATAAGAGGGCAGGGGGAGGAGAAGAAGAAAATAAGAAGGAAGGAGTAGGAGGAGGAGAGGAAGAAAATAAGAAGTAAGGAGTAGGAGGATGAGAGGAAGAAAATGAGAAGGAAGGAGAAGGATGAGGAGTGGAAGAAAATAAGAAGGAAGGAGTAGGAGGAGACAAATTGTAAAAGGGAGGATTATTTAGACAAAAAGAAAAAGAGGAAGGAGGATTTTGGAAAAAAACAAAGAGGAAGAAGGAGGGTAAGAATAAGAAGAATAAGAGGAGGAAGGAGGAGGGGAAGAAGAAGAGTAAATTTAGGGACAACACGAGGAGGGGGAAGGAGTTGAATAACAAGAGATGTTGGAGAAGAAGGGAGAAAATAGGAAGAGGAAGGAGTATTTGGGGGGAAATAGGAAGAGGTGGAAGAAGGGGAAGAATAAGAGAAAGAGGGAGATTGGAAGATCAAGAGTGATAAGAGGAGGAAGAAGGAGGAAGAAGGAGGGGAAGAATAAGAGGATGAGGAGGAAGTATGAGTGAAAGATAATAGGAGTAGAAGAAGAAGAAGGAAGAGGAATAAGATGGAAGGAGGAGGCCACATTATCCATACACAAGAACCTTGACCCATGAATATAATACCGAGAAGTGTGATATGTGTCCTTAAGAGATATATCATGGAAGATTAAGGAGTAATATTTTAGGAAAAATAAAAGAGGAAAAAGGATTTGGGAAAAAAAGGAGGAGGATTTGGGGAAAATGAGGAAGATGAAGGAAGAGAAGAAAAGGAGGAGTGGGAAAAAAAGAGTGTTGGTTGTGGAGCCTAATTATCTTCCTAATTCATATGCAGGTCAAAGAAACTACATGATACACAATTCATGCCCCCCCCATCCATGAGGGGGGCGGAATTTTTGGTTTTTTGCAATTCAAAAATTTAAATTTCGTAGTCAATCTAGACCATTCATTATAAGGTTGCAGATCTGACAGTAGAAGTTATGTTAGGGTTTTTTTCCCTGGAAGGAAACCCTCTCTTATGAGGGAATTGTATTGAAGCGTTGTATTATTGTGAATATTGTATTATGAGAGAGGAGACTGTGAGAGAAATAAGAGGAATTTACAATGGGTGTGTTGTAGGTTGTGTCCCTTCATTTTGTTGGATAAAAGTAAAGGAAGGACCTATAAATTTCTATGGTGGATGTAGCCTGCACTGGGTGAACCATGGATATCTATGTCTCTATTGTATTGTGTATCTTATTTGCTTTATTTCTAAATTTGTTTTATTTTATTTCTCCGTGATCCTATTTTTCTAACAACTAGTATTAGAGCGAAAGGTAACTCGTAGGAAAAGAGGTTTCCTGGTTCGAGTGGGAGTAATGGCAGAAGAAGGAAAGTTTAAGGTCGAGAAATTTAATGGCCAAAACTACTAGCTATGGAAGATGTAAATGGAAGATTATTTATATCAGAAGAATCTATTCCTACCATTGGGTGGAATAACAAAGAAGTCGACGACCATGAAGGACAAAGAATGAGAGGTTCTTGATAGAAAGGAAATGAGAATGATACAATTGATCCTGGCAACTTCGGTTGATTTCAATATTTCAAAAGAAAAGACAATGAAGGATCTGATGGAGGTAGTGTATAAACTATATGAAAAACCCTCGACGTCCAATAAGGTATTTCTAATGAAGCGAATATTTAATATGAAGATGTCAGAAAGTGGGTCTGTCCCCGATCATTTAAATGAATTTAATATGGTTACTAGTAAGCTAAGTTCTGTAAAAGTGGACTTTGATGATGAGGTTAGAGCTCTTCTAAGCTTGTGCTCATTGCTAGAAAGATGGAACGACTTGTTCATGGTTGTAAGTAACTCTCTCTAGTTCAAACACTCTCAAATTTGATGATGTTGTTGGTGTTATCCTTAGCGAGGAAATGCGACGGAAAATCACAAGAGAGACATTAGGTAATGCATTGACCGTGGAGAACAAAGGAAGACAAAAGGATAAAGGAAAGGGACCAGGGAACCATGGGAATTCTAGGAAGGGTAGATCCAAATCCATACTAGGAAAGATAGAGTGCTATAATTGTGGGAAGAAAGGACATCTGAAGAAAGACTACAGAGCTCCAAAGAAACAAAGAGATGGACAACAAGAAAAAAATCATGAAGAAAATGTAACA
>JASDQU010738409.1:149156-164519 GCA_032191745.1 Picea mariana | reverse complement strand
ATCGACTTCCGCCCTCTCTACAATGGCACCGTGGTCCATGAATGTCTGTTGCGGACCTCATATCTTTGCCTTCAACTCTTCTGCAATGGTGTCGTGGCCCTACACTATTTACTATTTAAGGATTTAAATTCCTAATAACCATCAACTCACCATTTTAGTATAATCCAGCAAACAGCCCGGAAACACACATCTAGAGTACTAGATATTAATAATAATCTGATTTAATAATAATCTTATATTAACTCACCATTTTAGTATAATCCAGCAAACAGGCTGGAAACACACATCTAGAGTACTAGATATTAATAATAATCTTATTTAAGGTCACAGATCTAGGATAATAGATATTATTAATTCATTATAATAATAATAATCTTATTTATAATCAAAATAATAATCATATTATTTATTTATTATAATAATAATAATAATCATATTATTTATAATAATAATAATCTTATTTATAATAAAAATAATAATCATATTATTTATTTGATATAATAATAATCAAAATCAAAATCTAGTAATCTTCTTTATAATAAAAATAATAATCATTTTATTTATTTATTATAACATTAATAATCAAAATCAAAATCCAGTATAGACGAAGAGTGGGACAGGAGCCCACTCCAAGCAATGATATTATAATAATCAAAATCAAAATCTCTTTATCTTATTTATAATAAAAATAATAATCATATTATTTATTTATTATAATAATAATAATCTAAATCTAAATCTAGTATAGACGAGGAGTGGGACAGGAGCCCACTCCAAGCAATGATTTGACAGCTTAGTCTACAAAGCTAGACTTACACTCTGGTCAATAGACAGACACCAATGATTTCACAGCTTCGTCTACAAAGGTAGCATTACACTCTGGTCAATAGACAGACAGACACCAAATTGATGTGGGACAGGAGTCCAATCCAAGCAGTGATTTGACAGCTTAGTCTACAAAGCTAGCATTACACTCTGGTCAATAGACACACCAAATTGGTGTGGGACAGGAGCCCACTCCAACCAGTAATTTGACAGCTTAGTCTACAAAGCTAGCTTTACACTCTGGTCAATAGACAGGGATCCTTTAACATGCTGTATCCTGGATATTGCAGTTTTTAGCATCAAAAGATTTTCATGCAAACTGCTTCCAGGCTCAATTCCAACAAAGGATCGCCTCGACTTCGAATTTGATATTAGATCTGGAACTTAACCCCTAGAATGTCATTTTACCAAATATAAGTCATATTAAAGGCTCCTAAAGAATGAAGGAGACCTTAACTATCTACTGCCGCATATATTTCAATATTTCTGAATCCGGAGCTCGTAGTACATTTTACTTATGTGTTTTCATGCAATCTGCTTCCAGGCTCGATTCCAACAAAGGATCACGTCAACTTCATATTTGATACTAGATCTGGAACTTACCACCTAGAATGCCATTTTACCAAATATAAGTCATATTAAAGGTTCCTAAGGAATTATGGAGATCTTAACTATCTACTGCCGCATATATTTCAATATTTCTGAATCCAGAGCTCGTATTACATTTTACTTGTGTGTTTACACCTTTAGAAAAGGCGCTGAAGATTCAGATATTTGATTGTGTATCATTTATGGTATCATGTCCACTTCGTTAAGCTAAAATAAGACTGATTACAGTTATGTACCCAGTATAATGAAAACAGTTTCTTGTCACGAGGCCACTAATCCATTCTATTTCGGAGAGCTATCAACTTTTGGGTTAGATTTGGCTATGGAGGTCGGTCACAACCAAGTCGAAGATTTTTTGGGAAGACGTATTTATATTAAGATCGGAACCCAAGCTGGCATATTTGCTCTCCTTACTTATGTATGGAGGGGAACTTGTGTGACCGCCGTTTGGCTCTGTGATGTACCATTCTTGATACATTTCTTTGTTGTTTAGTAAAGAAATATCAAATCGTTTAGGGGGGAAATAGGAAAACGGGGTAATACACAAAATACCAAAAAAACAAAATTCAGGAAAAAAAAATTGTAGCATTCCTAATCACAGTTGTATGGTTGAGGCACATAATAGTATTTTCCTTTGAAATCTAGTCTCACATTATTCCAGAATGACTATTCTTCCAGAGAATTATTTTTGAAAATATCGATTGCAAACAAAAGCAAGTTCTTAAATACACAGCCATCAAACAAATGCTAGCCACGGTTAAATGCAAGAAGGCTCATTCCCCGTGAAGACAGAGACATGGACTAAAGTGCCTCTGCAAATCTATATAACTGAGTTTCCGATAAAATTTGAGCTCAGTTTAGCATTGGTAAAATTTAAGGGCCTTAAGATCTAAATACGATTGTACAAATTCTCTCTAATTGTTTGCAGACTTGTTAAATCAGAAACTTCATTTTGATATGCTAAACAACTGAAATTTTCCATACCCTTCCAATGCACTGCTTCATTTCGCACTGAGCTGCCATAACTCTTGACCAATATGCATTAAAATGAGAAATAGAAGCTGCAAGGACTAGAACTCTTCAATTGTAAAGATAATAAATCCAGTAACAGGCTGGCAATATAAGCCTCAGCTCCACATTCCCATAAGCCACTTGTTACAAGATTAATCCACAAACACAACTCTGATCTTCAACTCCATGCGCTTCTCTTTAACCAATAAAACAAAAAGCACACAAGAATTGACCCATTTCGCAGAATTATTTGTCCATATGTCTGCGCTTATGTTTCCTGTGTGCATTACCAGTGTGATTGTTTCGACTGGGTTTGCGGGCCTTCTTACCACTACTGCATTGTCAAAATCAGTAAAAGTTAGGTAAAGAAAATAGAGTATTGGAAAGCCATATAACTCAATTGCTAAAGAAACAGGTAAAAATGCCAACATTATTCTCCAAAATAATCACCTCATACTCTAAATAAGAGAGTAAAAAAGCGTACCTGAAAATGGATGAATACGCCATCAAGATGCCAAACACTGGCAATGCCAACAAGGCAGATGCCTGTGTGCATAAAAGAACTAGGTTACAATCAACACAGAGAACGGGACAAATATAACCAAAGACAAGTCAACATCATAAGTGTGTTTAACTGTATTCAAACTCTCTCTCTATCCACACATGCATAACATGCAACTCTAGAGATCACAACAGTCGGGAATTGTCCCGAAACAGTCAGATAAGTACCAGGTGAGGGACCATGTAAAAGTACAGGACAATAATTTCCAGGCAAGTCCTTATAAAGCGCCACGAAAGACAAGCCAAGGAGATAAGTAATGCCAATGGCCCAAGACAGATATTACAGGCAAGTCCTTATAAATCCCCAGGAAAGACAATCGAAATAGATAAGCAAAGCCAATGGCCCAGGCAAGTCCCATATTTGACGAACAAAGACCGTCACTGTTGAAAACTAAAATCGAGCAGAAATTGTACGAGCCATAACACTAATCTCATGTGCAAGTCCTTACAAATCACCAGGAAAGACAAGCGAAGGAGATAAGCAAAGGCCAATGGCCCAGGCAAGTCCCATACTTGACAAACAAAGACCTTCACTGCTGAAAGCTAAAATCGAGCAGAAATTGTACGAGCCATAACACTTCTCTCATGTGCTCTATCAGAAAGAAATTTATACCAACATGACTAAACCAAATTAAAAGATACAGACCAGATGTTAATCATGATAACCAAAATATCTTAAAATGCCATTCAAAGGAAAAATATAATACGCACCATAAACCAAACGAGCTCTTTGGTAGCCAAAGCAGCTGTAAGCTCATACTTTTTTAATGTCTGTCTCACAGAACGTTGCAACTGCAGAGGTAAGACCATTAAGATCGTCAAATACTCTTCAGTTGAAATCAAAATTTTAAGAAAATAAAATTTTGAGGTAACAAAACGCAGTTCTCAATATGAATGGCTGAACTAGATACATTCCTAGAGAAATAAAAATCCAGACAAGACTCGAGGTATAATTATGAGTTTTCATGCCATGTCCAAAACAAGTCTGGCAGGGGTATGCCATGGAACAAGAAACCATTTCCAACCTTGAGACTCAGCTTTGCTGTCATGACAAAACTACTCTCGATGACTAGTGATTGTAACAACGTATTCCAATAGCTCCAATAATGTGAAATAATATTGCACTACACGATAAGCTATTTTACAGCTAGGGCATAGATGCATAAAATAGCAGTTTGATTCTTACATCACCTCAACCACAGGATAAAATATAGAATAGAGGTGATTTCTAATACCTGGCGATGGTACTTTGTTGCAGTTGTGAGAAATCTTCCATAGGCATTAGCAACAGGTTTTGTATATGGTTGCAAAATGACATTCGCTTTCTCAATATGAGGTTGTGAAGCAGCGACAACTTTTTCAATATGAGGTTGTGAAACAGCAACGACTTGATCTATGTAAGGACCACAAATATCCTTGACTGTCTGTTTACATCCAGATAAAACAGAGGACATCATTAATGCAAGTTAGAATGCATTATTCTCTGAAACCCAATACGGAAAAAAAATATTCAAGATGCATAAACCTAGATCAAGACTTAATGCAATCCATATATTCCATTAAAAGCAATCCATATAATCCAATCTACTGTTCTAGTCATAAAAAACTAGACACACCTGCACATGGGGACTTAGCGATTCCTGAGCTTTAACAAGATGTGGCTTGATGGTATCCCTTGACACCTCATAACCCTCAATAGCTTTAGTTTTTAAAGTCTCCACATGTGGTGCAAGGGAAACCGTAGCTTGCTGCCACTGTTTCTTCAGAGCAGGGCCCCAATGCTGCATAACACACTGATTTCAATCATACAAATATAGGACATGATAGCATGCATGATTTGCACCAGAATACAGAGGCATTAGAGAAAAGCATGGTTTGATACACAACTACAAGTAACTCATAGTGAGCACGTCCAGGAAAAATGGAATTTAGTGATCTTGCAATTTTTTCTAATAATTAACTTTGTGGATGCATAGAAACTAGAACTAATTGCTTAAAAATCACATTAATTCAGGCAATGGTTATACAAACATGGAACGATTCTCAACTGGACAACACTCATGACAACATTAGATTTATTTATGATGCATAACTTCTCCTTTTAATAACCACCATTCATGGCCGCACTATACTCGATTGGAGAAAAGCATACAACAGCATATAAAGAGTCTGACAACCATACGTACAAAAGGATACATGCCACTCTAACATTACATGGTGTTTGAGAACTATGCGCTTGCTAGTCTCTATGACATTTGTTTACATGGGAGATAAGCAAAATAAACATCAGATATTTTTCTACATACAGTATTTGCTGTTTCAAGATGGGGTCTTGCCCAGTTGTGAGCAATGGTAAACTTTTCTGATGCCTGAAATTCAACAAACAAGTAGTTAATTTTCTTGAGGAAGAACAATAATATTAACAAACGCATTGGGATGGACACCAAGTTTTCAGGACTATTCTTGAAACAATACACTAAATTTTGTGATTTCCCATCTACTAGAGTCCATTACCTTCTCTAGAACAACATTTATAGCAGGCATCGCACATTTTGCCCAATGTTCCGCTACATATGCCTGCTTTCAAGATGTTAAACTTTTAACAAGAGCAAATGGAAAATCATTCTACAAACTCGACTAGTGGTGCTTTAAGGTTTTGAAAATACGACTGTTATCACCTGAAATTTAACTAGACGAACTGCAAGCCAAGGTGGTAACCAGGCACCATGGACCTGAAAATACGAATCATTACACAAATTGAAAAATGTAAACTATGTGTTTTAAGTAACCTCTACAAAAAATTATTCAATAAGAACACCTCAACCAAAAAAGTTTTATAAGAAAAAGCATTCTGAGAAATTTATTGGGATATGTATTTGCCAAGAAGTTGGAATAACAACCAAGTAATTTACATGAATAGTCATCGAACTAAGTACAATCGAATACTCTGGATTATATTAGTCAGCAACCTCTCATTTGGAGGAGTTTATGAATTAGTTGCCTCGTTCTCAAAAACACATAACAGAAAAGGTTACCCTTAGATCCTCTGCTGAACATTCATCCTCCACCAGAGAGGGACACTAATGGAAGAAACCTATACTTCTTTCAATCAAGCTCTGTCGGTTTCCTGCTGACTTGCTTTCAATGTTCAAGTATTGCACAGAAAAGAAATTTTGAATGAAGGTCATTATCCTCAAAGAAATGGCGATCTTTTAGCATCTTTGTCAGACTTGATGGTTTGAATGCACTATTTACTTCATCACTACAAACAAGTTTGTTATGCAGAATCCTAAATAAGATTCTTGGTTGATGACAAAATACAGCTCTTTCCATTGAAGTTGAAAATAATACACAATCATACACAATGTGCTACCTCTCAGACTGAAGTCTATTGGCTGATTTGTTGATTGAGCTAAGACCTCCTGTATGTTTGAGAGAGCCAGGATGAGCAACTTCTCCACTTACAGCCGACAGACCTCTACATTTATACTTATATTATGGGAGTTACAAGACTGTCAGAACAGTTACAAACGATTCGTCAACTACACCTTGTTACAAGTTCATTTATATCCCATGATCAATCAGTTGGCATTCTTTCATTAGCTCTGGAGACCACTAGAGGTTACTTACACAGACTGATTCCATAATGCATACTTGTAAGATCAATGAGGTTAGACCATGAGACTGATTCCATAATGCCTACTTGTAAGATCAATGAGGTTTGTCCACTTCTAGAAGCTTGTTGTGTTTTGCATCATCTGATACAGATATATACTCAACTACGAGATCACCTAACCTATGCTGCTAAGAATGCTCATGACGTTCACGCAATTGGGGCACAAAGATTTCTGGGTACAAGTGTATACCCTTTACATATCTTTGTATTTCTATAGAAAATTACAACAATGATCACTGGAAACAATAGCCATCCCTAAAATATGTCACTGACAATTATCAATAAGAACACGGAACAACAGCAGACCAACAATACAAGGACTAGCAGTCTTCAAAATTATTTAATTTGGAAAATATCTTAAAAGTTTATTTTAATAATACCTTAGTTTCATATTACAATCATGTGAAAGGAAAAATAATTTCTCGCTCACTGGTGAAATTCCCTTTGTTTAGATGGAGGGGGACTATGAAACTATGTTTCAAGTACAACAGAATGTCAGGAACAAATCCAGTACAACCACATAAATGCAAGCCCCTTTTTTTCCGAGGTTTCCCTTTTTCGCTACTTTAATGAAACCCTTTAATAGGTGAGGCATAGAAGCCAAGATATGATGCTAGACCATCTGGTGGTATGCGCCCCCACTTACCAATAGACCACAGCCTCCCAGACAACAAAAAATGAATTGAACTGCTAATTGGCAAAGGAAAATGCATCAAAGCAATCACAATAATTAGTAATGAAATCGAAAAAAGAGACTTAAAAAAGGACGTGAGCAGCACATGGATAATGTGAATGAGAAGTGAACCAAAAAGACAACGCTGCAATGATGATGGTTTATGAAGGTTATAATTGAAACTTATGGAAGTAAGACAATTCGAATTAACCTTGCAGACAATTGAAAGTAGTGAAAAAAATGGCAATGGCGCTTGATGTTTAGCTTAGGTATTATACATTTAATCATCACTACCGTTTGGACTTTTATAGACTCACAAAAGATGTGAGCAGCATATGGAGAACATAAATGAATACATTGCTAGTGAGGAGTGCACAACCAACAGATAACACCATGATGATAATCATTTATGAACATTATATTTGAAACTTAGAGAAGCATGAAAACTGGAATTAGCCTCGCAAACAATTGAAAATAGTAAAAAAATGGCCATTGTGCATGATGTTTAGCTTAAGTATTAAACGTTTTACCATCACCCCCTTTTGGAATTTTACAAGTCGATGATTATTTTGGACTGCACTATAAAATATGGATATGCATTATTTAAATGAGAAATAGTACTAAACCTCCTAGAGATGGTTTCATTGCATTTTATAGCATATTGGGATAAAGGATAGTTTAGGATTAAAGACTGTATATGGAACTACACAAATTAATAATAGGTATAATAGCATATGAAGAGCAAAATGAATAATGAATGCTACACATAAATCGAAACAGGAATTTAGTAGTGACTAGACACAATGAAAGCAAGGTGTTCAAAACCAAGAGAACGGAGATGAGGCCAATGTAGCACAACAATATGCAACCAAGAAATGATTTCCACATCTAAAGATTAAGATCAACGTCTAAGAAATACAGTCAATGTCTAGAATATAAGATTGAAGCTTTCTGATGTGGAATCGGAAAATTGAAAATATAATAAAACTAGCCATTAATTTTTTTCTACAATTGCATTTTTGTACTTGCATTAAGCCCAATGAATAAAAGTAATTACCCCATATAGTCCAATGACAACACAAAATGGTCCCAAGAATATACAATCTTGCCATAGCTTTTGTATATATACATTTACATTATAAAGTTGCTCAACAGTTATATATTGTAGTTATAGCATGTACTTAGTATCCCAAGGAGAACTTCCAACCAGGAATAGAATATTTAACATCCTCTTATTTTTGAATTCAGCAACACAAAAAGCAGTGCATTGCTCAAGGAATATATACCATCAGGAGAAAAAAGAGAGATATTAACTAAACTACAAAATAAAAGCCACACTAAATAATTAGAATGTTCTTTGCCAAAGATGCAAGTATTAATTCATTGAATACCTCCATTAGCTGTTCTGCTTTCACCTTAACTTCTGCTTGAGATTTTAACATCGTTGTCTGTGAACACAATTCAGTGGGAAGAAACTAAATTAGAATAACAAAATAAAGTAGTACTGTCCTTGAACATAGACAGAAGCTATGTTAGAAAACAACCTCTGCAAACTGGAGTGCCTGTTCAACTTTTTGTATACGGGCCTTTTGTTTGGTAACAACCTCTTGCAGCTGCAAATACATAGAATGGTCAGAAAAACAGTAATCAGGGAAAGTGCTTGGCAACCAAAAAGGATAAAGGTGAACACAATCATAAATAACAATGCCAATTAATCTGGAGAACATTAAAAAGAAATACGAACTAGAAAAAATGTCAAGTAAACACACATTAAAATGATATAGGCATAGCTTTTCAGCCCCCTCTAGGGTTCAACAAAGTTACATAGTAGGAAAGTATGAAGGATACAAGAGCTAGAAAAAACTAAAAACTATGCCAACCCCATTACAGGTAGAAAATTATGGAAGACCTCCTTTATTTATATAACCATAAATTTTGCTACAATTTTATGGCAAAATTACTTCCAAGAGCAATTGAACAGCAGCATTACTATGCCAACCCCATTACAGGTAGAAAATTATGGAAGACCTCCTTTATTTATATAACCATAAATTTTGCTACAATTTTATGGCAAAATTACTTCCAAGAGCAATTGAACAGCAGCATTTCTTTTAAATGTTTGGAGGTTCATTATCTTAATAATTTCTGCCCTCATTTTCTGTAGCAAAATTGTCTGTGATAACTCTTTCTCCATCCCTTAAGTTACCAAATGTAAGTTGCCTTTCCAGGACATGATATCTCGGCTTTCCTACAATGAAAGGAAAAGAAGGGGACTGTTCTCTTCAGTAAATCATTAAGTTAATCAAAGCATAAGTTTGTTAATCAAAGCATAAGTTCAGAGTGAAAATTGATACTGACCCAGTCACCAAAATTCAGAGAAATAGAGAAATATTTCTGCATTCGACTAGCTTACTATGCTCCTTCACAACTTCATAAGGATTATAACAAATGCTATAAATGGAAACCTACACCCAGGAACACAAAAAAATGCATATTTTAGTTTTACTATGCAAGTTCACAAATGATGAAATTCCTTTGAGGGTTTTGCAACTAAATAACTGTAAAGGGGCATCCCCTATCCCCATGTCCGCTAAACATTTCCCACAACAACTTTGACTACCATGCTTGGGAGGTTTTTGTATGCTATCAACTATTTTTAGTGTGAGGCTTTAAAGTCTACACACAGGCATTTTGAACCTATTATTTAAGAATAGCTACTATTATTGTGTTGTGCATAGGGACACTTGTACTCGCCATGTATGTCTCGGCGAGTACTTGTGAATAAATCAGGAGTTATTCAAACCACGAGATTTGACTCGGCCTCATTGAGTTGATCATCAAATCAAGTTTTCCCACATTGATCATATGTTCAAGAATTTTTGTTTTCAAAGTTCCTATATATTAACATTTTTCTTTTGAAGTTCCAATATGTTAATATTTTTGGTCGTCCCCATTCACTCGTGCCCCAGAATAGAGGATACCTTGCAACTATCCTTGAAAGCCATCCCCCTGTCCCTATGTCTCCTTGCCCAATGTCCCACATCCTTGCATCCTAGAAAATTAGTACAGCATAGTTTAAAAGCACCACACTAGATTGGCAACCCAAAGTAAACAATAAAAGAGGAAGTTGAACCACTAATATATGTTGTGGATCATGTTTCACAAGAGACATGTCTTTCATTTACTGGGTTCGGAGATGAGAGAATGCATTGGGTAAGTAATAAATGTCTCCAACTAATGGGGAGGGCTCAAGAATGTCAATGAACATTCTCTTTCTCAAAATGGCCATCTTTAGATCATTTAGGATATCTGAAGGACATGCCGCATTAAAGGCATTAAACGCAACACCAAGTCATCCCTTGACCCCATGGAGAATCCCTAGGCATCCCCCACAAGCAAGAGAGCCAAAAAACACAACAATCAACTTATTCCTAGTTTATTTTCCTATTTTTACTTTTCGAATGGGCACCATTGTTTTTTTTGAACCCCTACAAGCTTTTAAAGACTATTTCTTTTTACTTTTCGAATGGGCACCACTATATGATCAACCAAACTCTATTTGCTTTGACATTATATATCATATCTATCCCACTTTTGTTCAATTTGGCCCAAATCTTATGTTTCCAAGAATGAAGTATGTAATGATACATGAGCTCCCTCTCCCTTTGGTCAAGCACACAAATGACCTCCACATCCTAATGTGGGTTGATTGAAAAAATCACGTTAACCTTAAAACTTAAAGGGGACAATAGTAAGATCCAACGATCACCCTTCTTAAGGAAGGAGAAGCTAAGTAAGCTCCAAGTAGGGCTCGTTCAAGGGGAAGGTAAGGTCATGATGTTCTTTAGAAGAGAGAGAAAGGTCTTTGTCTACAAAATAGGCCATCTGCATAAGTTGTAACATTTTAACTTAAGTATGAAGATCAAAAGGTCCAAAACACTAAACTAAGCTAGCTACTAAAGACTATGAGTCTATTACATATAAAGTAGAGAAAAGGCAGAAACAATTATTCTAATTTCTATCTACTTTTGCTTTCTTTGCACCACCATGATTGCCTTGTGAACCTCCACATCATGGTAGTAGAGCCAAAGCAAGAGATAATTGTGTGGAAGCAAATGAAAGCAGAACTGAACATGAAGTCCCCACCATTGCAACTGCAGCCTTGGATAATGGAACCATTACAATGGATAGGGTAGGCATCTCAACACACAATCATCATCATCAATAAGAGCATATTCCCATTGCTCCAAAACCAATACCCCATCCTCCAAATTATCCTCCTCGAGATCGTAGTCCCAAGTCATTCATGATGTATCCATCTTTGAATCCTCACAATAATGGGACAACAATATCAAAGTTGCACTACACATAAACCAAGCTTTCTAACCGGTTTCTTCTAACACTATGGATAAAATTGTAGGTGCTCCAACACCTCCATGTAGAAGAAGTGTTCACCACATATGAAAACACCCATGTTGCCAAACATTGTAGCTCTAGGGCAACACCACCACGCATGTTCCACCACTTGAGAGAAGACAGATTCCCTCGATCTCTAATTGCATGGTTGGTCCCAAAAGCATCATTGTCATTATTGTAGTGGCTCAAYTGTCTCCCTATGGTATCACACTCCTCRCAAGGACTAGTTTGACTAATGTTTACATATAACCAGCTCGAACCTCTAGATCTTGGTGTGGTTTTCTCTTCACCCCACCACCAGGTGTTGGTGCTACAAGCCATGACATATGATACTATATTGGTGTAGGAAAATATGACAAGGCATGGAATGGAATATTTAGATTTTTTGACTATTTTTCCAACTCTATATGAATATGATTATTCAAGTTCACATCTCTAGGTAGAACAATGCCCTTAATATACCCTAGCATGGTGTCCATTTGCTCATACACCTCCCTAATGACTAGCCGATATGAATCTGCAAACCAAATTATGTTATAAATTGGCCTGGATAACAGCAAAATATATCTAACCTCTGACCAAAAATGACTATTAAAAGCAATCTCCTTCGTTGTATAAGAACCATCTCTATTAGTGCTCAAGTAATCCCAATCATCACAAATCACAATAGCACCCAAAGTCAATCTTATCCTCAAGAGACGCTTGAAGGTAAGGAAATAGCTACAAAATCTAGTCTTTGCAATCTTAAGTAGTTGCAACCTAGAGTGTGTGCCATAAAACTAATGGACCCTTATATGATTGATGACAAATTTGATGTGAAGATGCACCTGCTCTATGATTTTTCATACTCCCTTACAGGTTGTCGTATTAGTGATTACTTGAATCACATTAGAAGGACCAATATCATTAATGGCTTTCCGTAGGAAACATTGCACCACTAATCAAAACACAAAGAACATTTATCAAAAGTTGGTACTAACATTTGTCTAACTGTCAGATCCAATGGATAACCCAATATTCGCCCACTCATCTATAAACTATGTCAAAGCTCTTTAGATTTTTTTATCTTTCCCTATCTAGTAACACGATTCTAGCTTTCTCATACATGGGGCTCTTGCATCCTTTTAGGGCTTTATTGATGCCCGAACCATATCACACCAATAGGGGGAGTGAAGACTATTGAATGATACACCACGTGAATGGCAAACCACGCCACTTTTGCACCCACCTCATCCCTACCACCAAATATCAAGGAAATCAACTATATTGCTCTTTTAGATCCAACCCCTACATGCCTTGAGGCTCCACTAGCATGATGGGATGCAAATGTGTTGCCACCAAAGTTAGATGATGCATTAGATTGACTTTTTGTTTCTTACGATGCATTCTTTGTGCAGCTTCCTCAATCTCGATATATTTTTGTCTATCTTCCTTTGATACAAACATATGAATCGATATAAGGTTTTTTCCTCGATTGTAATCATGCTTACATAAAAATTTAGTGGTACCACCCCCTTCGCACACCCCCCCTCAAGTTTTGTCACAAACTTCCACAACGATGTCAATGAAGTTTTTCCACCTTCATGTTGAGAATTGGGTACCTTGGAAAGTGGTCCCCTTGTGTTTGTGAGTCTCTAAACACAATGGGGTAGACTATTACCCTCATTACTTTACTTTATGTTCTAATTTCACTTTGACCTAGGAGATTTAAGTCCAAAAGTGAAATATGTCACTTAAGTCATTAAAGTGACATTTAATTCACTTTGTGGGTGAGTTAAAGTACAAGGGGCAAACTAAGGAAAGTGGGTTTCCTAAGTGAGATTTTTGGATTAAATCTCACCAATTGATTAGACATGGCTAGATTGGATCTAGGCCATTGATCTTTTAGGGTTTGTCCAAAGAGAGGCTAAAGGAGGGAATAGAGCAAAGATGAGATTCATTCTTCACTTGAGAGGAGAGGAGAAGGAGGAGAAGGTGCATGATGTCAAGGGTTTGGGAGGAGCCCTGGCTTGTTGGTAGCTTGCATGGAGAGGCTTCCATGGAGGAGTGGGCTACATCTTGAGGAGGGGCGCATTCACCTTGAGTGGGGGCGCATTTGTTGGTGAGGAGGGCACATTCTTGAGAGAGGAAAGGTGCATCTAGCTTGAGGGAGGTTCCCATTTCATGGAGGAGACTCATTCACCATGCTTAGGCGCACTCTAGGGAGTAGAGGGCGCAAGGGTGAGGGAGGGTGTATTCTTGTGGAGTTTTGCTAGAGGAGGAGCACACTTGAGCTAAGTGTGCACCATCACTTCGAGGGAGGCACTCTTGAGAGGAGGGAGCTTCAACAAGGGCAAAGCAAAGGCAAGCCAAGGTAAAGGCACAAGCAAAGGCAAGGTCAAGGCAAAGGCACAAGGGAAGAGGACCAAAGGCTAGCAAAGCAAGAGGGGTGCACCAAGGCAAAGGGCGCCTTGCTTCAAAAGGCTAGCAGGGACATCTTCAAGGGACTCCAAGGCTTTCGAGAACGGTTGCTATTGTACCAGGTTCACTTGTATATGTTTTTCGTGTTGTACATTTTGCTTTGAGGCCTTCTATATACATCTCTACTCCAAATTGGTTTTCCCCATGGGGGTTTTTCCAGAGTCATGTTGACCAAAAAACATGTGTCAATTCCATGCATGCTTAGAAGTGTTAGAACAACATTTAGGGTTGTAAAGATTAAAAGGAGTGTTATGTGTTTTAGTTATATTGTATGTGCTAATCATTGGTATGAAAAACACTTGCAAGGGCACCTCAAAAGGACACTTAACCACAAAAATTATCAACAGAAAGTAACCAAACAGTTTGTTGTCCTAAAAGGCAGCAAAGGACAGTTCTTGAAGATAAAACATAGAGCTAAAATCTGATCAAAGACTAATCAGTTTTAGCAGCCTGATAGTACCTTGTTTTTCTTCACTTCATCCCCTTCCAAACTTGACTCATATTCCTATAATGTACCACTATGCGAATGACCATTGTCCTCTTCTTCCCTCTCATACCTATTCCCCACCAACAACGCACTCCCAAAGTTCAGAAGTGTCCAAGGGAGCACTGCACTCTTGACAATCACAAGGAATGCGCCAAAGAAGCCCATAGAGTGCTCCTAATTTTAGGGAGCATGCTCCCAGGGACACTCCCTAGACGCTCCCACTTGGAGCACGATTCCAAGGTGGGTGCAACCCCTAGGAGGAAGCTTCTGGTAACCATGAGTTGAAGTCCAATACCCATTAAAAATATTTGCAAAATATGTGAAGTCCCTCCTCTAATATGAGAGGAAAATAACTAACCTAAAACATTTGTGGATCACAAAATGATTATCACATTTATTATGAAGATTTCACAAAGAGTTATAATAGGAAGAAAACACTTTTTGCATGTCTTGCTTGTTGATGATTGCAACTATGTGAGACATTCTCCAGGACACAAACTTGAGAGAGAGCCCCTGAGAGGGGTGTGTGGTTCCTATCTGAGATAGAGCTGGAACCTAGAGATAGCCTCCTCCTTACAAAGAGTTGAGAAGAACTCCAGATGATTCTCCTGTGTAATGCAATGAGAAAGGAGATCTGCAAAGTTG
>JASDQU010738409.1:118072-148163 GCA_032191745.1 Picea mariana | reverse complement strand
AAAAAATAAGCTAAATGCAATTTGGACATTTGAAAAAAAAAATACAAGTTAAATGAGTACATCAATAAAAAATAACATACTAACCTTGCAAGTTCAAAATCCGAGCTATGTAGATCGAGAATTGGATTTGTTCAACCGGTGGGTGACGAAAAAAATAAACAGCTCAAACAAAAGCCAAGAACAGTGTCGCAACTATAGCAATTGTGTCGCAAAGTCTCTTAAAGTCACGTATATATAGATAAAATAGTCAACTAGCCGTTAACACTGACCAATGAGATAGAAAAAATTTTCGTTGCTATTGCCACGAAAGTTTGTCGCTATAGCGACAAAAATCCCGACTAAGTTAAATTAAGATTTTCGTCGATATTGCGACAAACTTTTGTGGCAATAGCGACGAAAATCTCGCCATGTTTAAAAAAAATATGAAACTAGTGGAAGCGTGGAAAATTTTCGTGGAATAATCCGCCCATATGTAGTAGTGTGTAACGGTAATCTACAGGAATCCAAGAGACCTCTTGGAAGACAAATCCAAAGGTCATAATGATGTATTTATACATGTATCATTGTAATGAGAAATACATTCAACGCTTATCTCTATTTTTTTCGTTCTAACAATGATATCATAGCCTATAATTTTAACGCATGAAACATTTTATGGTAGTTATCCATAGAAGCTAAATTATGAGAGTTTTAATTATAGAAATGCTTCTCTTCCATCCTCTACTTGTCAGTCTTTCCTGGACGCACCTGTATGGTCATTCACATTCTTCTCTTTGTCATACGCGACCGTTGGGGTTTCATTTATCTTTAGGTTGGTGTTTCTTCCAAATAAGTTTTTCATCCTCATTCGTATTTGTGTCCTCATATCTGCGTGCATTGCCTCATCTCTGAAGATGCTCATCTGTTTATCATATTATCCATGAATCCAGCTAGGCACGTCCTCTCTCATCATGTGGAAGACAATCAACTTCTAGTCGTGTCTCTGTTTATAAGTTTAATTGAAAACCAATTTTTCCTATGAATGATATTTCTCTTTATATGCATCATCTACTCTTTTACTTCTCCTAGAAGTATCTTAGCAACCCAGGCCTTGCCACGGTTTAAAATTTACCTTTGGTAGAATAAAAAAAGTCATCCAAAATATTCCGATGTTCAATTTCATACTCCAATGCTTTTAGAATTAATTCTACCTTATCAAATCATTTTACCATATTTTATTCGAGAGAAGAGTTATTTTCATATTCATTCCATAACTCTCTCATTTCCACAACTCTCATTCCTCCACCAAGGAATCTGCACATCTCATCCAAAGGTCCCCTTTCTCTTATGTTTTTTTCTTCTTTAGGTATACCATCTGTTGAGGGGTCCTAAATCCCTTTAACTCAACAACATGAACCAAACCCGCCACCAAGGCCCAATTATAATCTACAGCGTTTAATGGTGGAATGGTTCTCCAGATCTTGCGATCCGACCAATTAATCGATGGGCTTTACGTTCTCTTGTGAAGGTTTCTCCTTCGGTTCAAACATTCTCTTTTTTTTATTTTATCTTAGGTGGGACCGATATAATATAAAAGCTGATATAAACCAACTAGGTAACAAAGTGGGAACAAGCTTAACTACTAGAGAAGAGACTAAGCTTGGGATAACCCTTTCATTCTAGCATGCAGACAATGATTCTCTACCACAGGCCTAGTACTAATACATTAACCATTTTGGTATTCCAATTACTGACTGAGATACAATTTATCAGAAGAAAACATGCATGCGATAAACGCCAATGAGTAAAATAATTCACTCAACTCTAATAATCAATCACATAATAACACAATGATTTATCTTTATCATTAAAGAAAAGAACTGTAAAACATTGCATTAGATAACTTATCAATAGATTTAGTATCTCTTACTTGTTACAACATCCATTCATGAGACGAAATAGGAAATAATTCTTCTCCACATCCAATCATACACGCTTTTGATGAAAAAACACAAACTTGTCTTTGGTCCCAAAAATGACTTCTCAATTAAAGGCAGCTTCAAAATAGTTCTTAACAAAACAAAAAATGAGGGTCTTTGCAACAACCATCGACCTTTAACTAACCGGTCGATGCTCTTATTTATAACATACAATTAACCAAAAATAACAATTAAAGTGTAGCTAAGTAAAACAAAGCTCGCCACATGGTGCTTTCTTCTTTCAGTATTCAAAAGTCATCTAATGGTTTCATTTGAGCGGATGACTCTTCTCGTACTCCGAGCACTGGAAAAAAAAATCCTTGCACGTGTTAGCGTACAAAAACCTGTGTTGATACATCGGGGCCGAAATGATCTCCTTGATCTCTAATGCATGTGCCCGATATTTGACTATTTTGGCACTTAACTATTGTAGCACTTCCCGAGCCTTGATCTGGTGCTCCATGAACTGCTGCACTTGTTCTGGCGCCATGTTCGCCACCTTTGTTATCCCCACAGCCCACAATGAGTCTTGTTCAGTATGTAATTTGACGATGTCGCTCAAGTCGACAAAGTCATTAGGTGTGCCTAATTCTGGAAGGTCGATGTCTCTCATCGCTTGATTGACCTTGGTCCAATTATTTTCACACACGACCCACTTTTCTTGGATCTCTAGATGAGGCTTTTGGGCCATTCTCACCCAATATTCGACCGATTTCTATATGCGATCGATGCTAATATCTTTGAGTACGCGAATGCCGTGCTCTTCAACATCTCAGCCCTACTGAACGACGCTGATGTAGTTGATCATTTCCATGGTTTTGTGTGCTTTATCATACCACCTCTCCATATCTTTAAATGTTTCCAGTGCCATGAGGGTGTCTTCTTGGTACTCAAATATTCTTGCAGTGAACAGATGCCGCTTGTTTCAAAATTTATTATAGGTTTCTTGGAACTCGTTCCTCAGGAACACCGCGACTTGTGTGGTATCCTGGTAATAATTTTCCAAATGGCTCAAATTTTATAACTCTTTTAGGACAGAGAACAATTCCTCTTCATCCATTTTTTCTCTATCCAGGGTGGCATATGAGATTTCCATCCCTACGCCGATAAGTTCAGATGTTTTGGCATGCTCTGTATTTATTAAATTTTCCTCCGCGGTGATGAGGATGGAGTGATCTAGAGAGATCCTCCTCTTCTTGGTGGTTCTCTGCATGATAGATTTTATTTTCCGGGTGCGGGGATTCATCCACGGGTGCGGGGATTCACTGATCTCCCCAACTGAGTGTATTTCCCAGACTCTCGATGGTATATATTTATTCAAGACTTGGTTCTTGAACTTCCTCCCTGTGTTTCGAAGGCCCGAATTCTGTTTGTCGGTCATTGTGGAGTTGATTACTGATGGAAATTGAGGCATCGATGGTAGTCTTGGTACTTACTTGATCATCATCCATTGAGACACCGATTTCTTGCTGTGGAGCTTCTTCATTTTGTTCAACTGTCTCTGAATCATCCTTGGGACTATCTTCTTGGGTATCCAGTGCATTGGGAAGCTCAGTGTCTAAGACACTCTCGACTTCTTGTTAATTCTGTGGAAGCCCCTAAATATTAGCGTCAGGAGCTGGGGAAGATGTCTTCTCTGGCTCCTTTTTCTGTACGATATGTACATGGGTCACAAGGGATACCTACAGACTCTCTTCATCATCATAGATGTTTATTAATTCACAGAGGGGGTCTGGTGCACTCGTTCTCACTGATACCCTGACTGTCTCCGGCTGAGCTGAAATACCCACCGGTGATCCGACCTACGACGTTGTGATTTTAGGGTCATCTAACCCAGTGATTTCATCAATGTCTACCAATTCAGGGACACTTGGGCCTATCTGGATTTCATCGAGGTTTTCGGAAGGGGACCCTGTCATGCCTATGAGGTACGGGTCATCTTGCAACTGATCAATTATCCACTGCTCTTATTCTATCACGAGTAAAGCCCTCTCCCATGCATTCCGAGTCATAGGGAAACCTCTATCTTGCATCGGGGCTACCACGAGGACCTCTGTTGCTTCGACCACTATCATTTATTCTTTGTCTTTGAGGGACCCTTGAGCTAATTTTTCTATGATCGTCGCCTGTTAATCTAGGCTCATGGCTTGAAACCTGGTCATTTTGGGGTCGACCATCCTTGCCACCACTTCGTCCCAGTCCTGGGCATTTTCTGTGAAGATTTCATCTTCAAATTTGTCATGGGCATATGGCCAATAGGATGACACTTGCGAGGCATGTTTCAAGACCAAGCCCTTTGGATTGTGCTTGCAGAATCGACCGGTCTGGAATCTGAACTGTAATTGGCTCAACCCTTCTTGTTTGGCTTGAGCGATGTCCTTCACCATGTAGAAGCCTACATGGAAGCCATAGGATATGAACGCCCTTTTCTTTTCCTTGACCAGAGTGGCATTGTAGCCTTGCAGGATGGTCTGGTATCATATCTCTCCCACTACAAGCCAGTTAGGGACATGCACTGGTAGGAGATGAGGTACTCCGGTGGCCCTGAATGTTGGTTGTGAAGCCTGATTATCTTCCTGATTCAGAGGTCCTTGCTTTCAGCCGTGTTTATACCCCATGAAGTATTTACACCCCATAAGTATGTATACTCTTCCACGCAGTGGAGTGCAGAGGGGGGGTACCCCCTCTGTGGGGTTTGTGGGGGCTATCCCCCCAGCTGGGGGGTCTGGGGGAAAGAGGGCCTCCAGCGGGGGTTTGGGGGCGAAGCCCCCGAAGGAAAAATTGCCTTGTAAATGTATATTGTAATTTCATTGTAAATATGGACTGTTCATTATAAGGTCACAGATCTAACGGTAGAGATTGTGTTAGGGTTTTTTTCCCTAGAAGGCAACCCTCTTTTATGAGGGAAATGTATTGCGGCTATGGTTGATTGTGAATATTGTATTCTGAGAGAGGAGACTGTGAGAGAAAGAAGAGGAAGTTACAACGGGTTTTGCTGTAGGTTGTATCCCTTCATTTGTTGGATAATAATAAAGGAAGGGCCTGACAATTTCTCTGGTGGACGTAGCCCACACTGGGTGAACGACGTAAATCTGTGTCTCTCTTGTATTGTGTATCTTCTGTGTTTTGTTTCCGCATTTGTTTTATTTTATTGCTCCGCGGTCCTGTTTTTCTAACACCGAATACCCTGATGTAGGTATCACACTCATCTAGATACCAGTGGCCGACCTTTGATATCATATTTTTGGCTGTTGCTGATAGTCTTGGGAATTCTTTCTTGAAAAGAATAAAATAAATATGTGTGATGAATTCATTGCAGATGAGGGAGTAGGATTTTTTGAACCTGTTCTCCCATAAGATGCTGAAATATATGTGGACCGAGAGTTCTATGATGTGCCAGCTCAGGTTCATGCCGACAAAGATGTTTCTAGCACACATGAGATCCAGTAAGTATGAAGCCACGTAGAAGGCTGGTGTCTCTGCTTCCTTTGACGTCTAAGCTTGTTGTATGGAGATGCTCAGTTTCTTAGAAATGATGTCTCCCCAATTGAAGCTGCTCCCAAAAATGGCCACTATGTAAGCTAGACGCATCCATGCCTCTGAAAATCTGGAGTAGTCTTTCTCTACATACAATTGGAGGATGAGAGCCATAATGTAGATGTATGGCTCCCTTAAGTTGGCTGTCTGGTACAAACCGATGCTCCAGTTGGTGTACTTCTTCTCTTCTCTCTACCATGAGGCCATCACCTGACTAGTGTCATGGCGCTCGTAGAAATTCACTACTAAATCCGTATTCAGCCGCTCCTCGGGGTCTCGAAGTTTGTAATATTTCTGGACCTCCACCGGAAGGAAGACCCCGACACTCCCACCATTTTCATAATTGATTAAACACTTCTATGTGTTTATGTGGTCGATGAGCCACTTTAGAAGTTATATGAAGGGGAACATCGGAGTTCTTCTTGACCATGTGCAGGTACGATCGTCATATATTCGAAAAAACTTCATTGTCTAGCTTTCTCACATCTGGGTCACTTTGCGGGATATATTCCGAGAATTCTTCCCGGATGATCTTTTTGAAGAGTTCTCCTCAATGTGGGAGTGCTGCCTTGGTCCCTGTTCTTGTGCCTGTGTCTCCAAAGGCCGGAGGTTGAATCAAAACCTTCTTTGTAGATGTCTTAATCACTGGTTCCGACCTTGGAGTGTATTCTGACTATTTTGCGACCCCTGGAGAGGAACCTTCACTTGCCTTTGGCTCCTTTAGCTTCGGCACCCTCGGTGATCGTCTAGTGTTCGACTTCCTTGGCGGCATTGTTCTTGCAACTGAAAAATAAAAGTTTAGATACTATGCAAAGAACATAACCGAATAACAAATATATAAACTGCAGCCACATAAAAAATCACAGACTTGGATACATACCTGTAAAGCTTGCTAAAATTGGTTATTTGATACTCACGGGAACTTTGCAGCTTTCAAATTTCTCGTCTCACTTCTCTGGATGCTCTAAAACGTATTTGAATGCATAATGGTTTCGTTTACAATGGCTCAAGAGAATTTAAACCAGGGAAGAACTTACCATGTCGTATCAACCATTTAATTCGGGCGATGAGTGAAATTCAAACAAATCTGCTGCCGAATCTCTACAACTTAAATTCATTGTGGGTTGATGGCAGAGGCATGGAGGGTGATATGGTCTATCGGTAATTTCAAATGGATGTTTTTATTCGCACACGAAGTAGCAACTAATGTGAGATTTGGTATTAAATAGCCCCTTAAATGCTCAAAATCTAATCATATCTAACGCTAAAACGTCCCATCGTGTCGCTTTCTCAGTGGGTGGATTGGGGATCGGTGCTGTGCTATGAACATTTTTGTCATTGTCCCTCGCAAAAGATCTGACGCCGATCAATCTCATTGTACAATGCTGACGTGGAAAAACTGACTCGGAGGTGTGACTTGGACTTAGGGAACCAAAATTGACTAGGGATAAAACTAGGTTGTACGGTTCTCCAATCTGGAAAAGACACGTGGCGTTGAAGACAGGGGGCCTAGTCCACTTGTATCAATCAGAGTCAAGGTTTTCATTAAGTCATTTTGTTTAAAACATAACTTAAAGTGCCGATGCTGAAAAATATCTGGGATTGGTGATCGATGATACCTATCACATGTTTTTATATGGATTAGCTTCCTTGAAAAAGTCCCAATGCCGAAGTACATCGGGGATTGATGATCAGGGGAACTCTTTAGCGTGGTCAGAATGATCATTGCGATTCATTTAGGTCTTTCCCAATTTTGATAAGCACGTCGGGTAACGACTATCAACAATATCATTTCCTTCCTCGTTAACATCTAATCCCTTTGTCTCTTACCGATGCCGAAGAGGAATTGGCTATCGGAGATATCCTTACGCAGAAATTTGGCGCAAAAAAAACTTACTTCTGTCGATGAAGATCGGTGCTCAGTGACTAAGGTTTCTTGAGTGACTCTTTTATTTCTAAGAATTCCTTCCGATGCTGAATCTTGAGCACGTCAAGTGAAGTGTTTTGGCTGTTGATTATTTATTTAAGTGTTAACCCTTTTAATTCATGGGTTTTATAAATTTAATTAAACTTGAATATATAATGACAGTCAAAAGAACAAGAAAAGACAAAACATTTCTCAAAAGGAAATCGAATCAGATAGTGCAAAGATCAAGTGGTATCCAAAATGTTAAAAATTTGACATAGGCTTTTTAGGGTGTGTTAAGTGGTCAACAAATGGTGACTTACTGGGCGAAAGCAGAATCTTTGTTCCTCCCTCGGGCTCGACTGATGAAAAATCTAGTGAAGAACTTAACTGGTTTTTATCAGAGCCCCATTCATCCTTGCATTTGAAATTCCCCGGTTGACACATCCGGGCCTGCCTGTGGGGTTTTCAAACTTTATTCAACCTTCGTTTCCTGTAACCCTGAATCACACCCCCTTTGACAAGAGTCTAGTAAAACGTTCACTGGCACTAGGACATTTAGTTACCCTTATTCATTTGCTACAGTGTTTCTCTGTTGCTAGCGAGCGTCCATAGCCCCGACAAAGTCACCCCGACGTCACAGACCTTGCTCCACTGCCAGCGAGCGTCCATAGCCTCAACGAAGATATTTGCATACCCTCTCCTACTGTGCGCTCATTTGATATAGTTTATTTTATTTTTCAGTAGAATTCCTTGAGTGAGTTGGAGAGGAGGATGTCTGTTATTTGCAAGAATGAGATGGTTAAGGTGAAATTTTGATAGCTCTGTCTCTGAGGTACATGTAGTCCTTTCCATATTACCGTCTTTACCTTAATGTTTTCACCAGAACACTAGGAAAACACTTCCACATTTCTCCGAAGTTGTACATCTGCGCAGGTTAGATAGAGAATCCCTTGAAACAACCGCGAGTTCCCCAATGTTTCTTGTGTTGTATGTGAGTGATGAGTTAGGAACAGAGTTCGCCATGTCGCATAATTTGAGGTCAACCATTGTCTTTCTAAACACAATCTTCAAAATCTCATAAGAACAATCACGAAAGATAAAACAAAATTCATTTCACAATCAACGTGTATAAAATAAACACCGTAAAACATAAACACAGAAAATCATTTTTTTATTTTTTTATTTTTAAATGGAAATATTTTTTGAGGGATTGGCCATTCATCAAGAGGGTGTCAGGTTTTCCCCTCATATTCTTTAGTCAATACGTGCCTAACCCAATCTTCTCGGCCACCTAGAAAGGTCTGAGCCATAGATTCTGAAACTTAGAATGTTTTCCTTTAGGCTCATTTGTTCTATCCCATTTTAGGACTAAGTCTCCTACCTCAAAATTCTTCTCTTTAGCCTTATGCTTATCAAACCACCTTTTAACTATCTGCTGGTGAGATATGAACTTGATTTATCTTTCTCCCTTTCTTCTTCTAGCATGAGAAGGGTGTCAATTCTTTGTTGTATGACTGATGAAGGTTGTCCTCTGGAATCCTGAGCAAGTTGAAGAGATGGAAGATAAATCCCGTTCGGGAGAATGGCTTCCTGTCCATATACCAGAAAGTATGAAGAATTCCCTATAGATTCCTTGGGTGTGACTCTATCGTCCCATAAAGCATTGTGAAGTGAATTGTGCCAATTCCTCTAGTTGTCTGCAACTTTTTTCTTTAATATTCTCACTAGGTTCTTATTAGTTAATTTTGCCATTCCATTTCCTTGTGGATAATAGTTTGCAGAGTATCTACTTATGATTCCTTTGTCTAGGGAAAATTCTGTTAATAAGGTGGAAGAAAAATAAGCTGCATTATAAAAAAACAAGGACAGAAGGGACATTGAACCTTGTGATCAGTTGTTGTTCTATGAATTGGATTACCACCTTCTCATTTACATGAGTCAAAGGGATGGCCTCTGCCCATTTCTAGAAATAATTGGTGGCAATATGTATTTATGCTATTTTGAAGAACTGGGTGTAATTTCTCCTATGATATCTAACCCCCATTTCTCAAAAGGCCTAGAAACCACCACCGGTTGGAGTGGGATAGCTTCTCTCTTCTCCCTTCCAACACTTATTTGACAAGTCTTACAGTTTCTAGCATATGTGTGAGTGTCTTTGAATAAAGTAGGCCAATAATAGCTAGCTCTCAATATCTTATGAGCTGTAGTGTTTCCTGCAAAATGTCCACTAACGGGACCATCATGGAGCTATTTCAGAACTTTTTCTGCGCCTTCACATTCGAGACATATTAGAAGTACCCCATCATAATTAACCCGGAAGAGTACCAAATTTATGAGGCGATATTGCGTGGACTTTAACCCGAGAGCTCTCATTTCCCTAGGGTTTAGTTTTTCTGGGCAAGTCCCATGATGCATGAGATAAGTCAATTTCTCATACCAATACTCTTTCCCTGGGGAGACGTATGAAGATTCACCACACCACAATTCTAATTCATTCTCCCATCTGGGGTTGTCATTTACTTGGTCCTGGGCTTCAACTGCCAGTTTGCATAACCCTTGTCCTTTAATTAGTTTAGCAGGTTTTATATCTATATCAAATTCTTGGACTACTACCATCCAGTTCCCTCTTCTTTTCCCCATCTTCTGTTGAGTAAATAGGGATCAGACTGCGGGGTGAGGCACAATTACTTTGGTATGGTTCTTAAGGATGTAAGATCTGAAGTGTATTACTGCCTTGTATACCGCATCGTCTTGCTTATCTATAGCAGGATAATTAAGTTCATACCCTTGGATATTGGTGCTCATGATTGACACCGGGACCTCATTGTTGTCATCATCCTTCTGAGTTAATACCGCGACTAACAATTGGTCGGAGGAGAAAGTATAGAGGAATAAATCTTTGTTGAAATCGAGACTTCGCAACATTGGGGCTTGAGGTATTTGAGTCTTAATATTTCTGAAAGACTTCTTTTGTTCATCATCCCACTTAAATTCAACATATTTAAGAATAATTTTTTGTAAGGGTTTGATAGTTTCTGTGAAATCGGGGGTGCATTTCCTCACAAAGTTGATTTTCCCGAAGAATGATTGCATAGCCTTTTTGTTGCGAGGTAAGGGAAGTTGAGATATAGCCTTAATTCTTTCTGGATATATGCGAATGTCTGCTTGAGATATGATGTGGCCCAACAACTCACCTTCTTCGACATCAAAAATAATTTTCTTAGGTTTTAAGGATATACCGTATTTCCTAAACCTTTTGGAAATCTGGGTTAAATGTTGGATGTGATCTTCTCTATTCTTTGAATACACAGTCATGTTGTCCAAGTAGACTACTATACACTTGTTGATTAGTCCCCAAAATTATACATCCATGGCCCTCTGGAAGGTTTCCCCTGCATTGATTAGCCCAAAGGGCATGCATTTGTAAGCGAAGGTTCCCCACTTGGTTCAGAAGGTAGTTTTCAAGCGGACTTCTTCTGAAACTAGAACCTAGTTGTAACCTGAGAAACCATCCAGTAAGGAGAAAATATCAGAGCCAGATACGGTCTGCAGGAGCTGCTCCATTGGTGGGACTGGGTTGTTGTCCTTTTCTGAAGCTCTGTTGAGATTTATGAAATCTACACACAAGCAGATTTCCCCAGAATTTTGCCTTACAAAAACCAAGTTTTCTACCCAGGCAGAGTGTCTAACCTGGAAGATAATTTTGGAATCTAAAAGTTTTTTTAACTCCTGACACATGAGGGGATCCAGGGATGGGCGGTATTTCTGGAGCTTCTGTTGGAAGGGTTTTACTTCAGGCTTTAAAGGGATAGTGTGTTGAATGATACATGTATCATAAGTTTTTAGATCTCGGTAGGACCACACAAAGACATCTTGATATTGTATGAAAAGTTTGAGGTAGGCCTTCCTTTCCTCTTTATATATTGTCCTACCGAGGTTTATGTTTTTTCGGTTTTCTGGGGTTCCGAGATTTATAGTTTCATGCATGGGACATGAACTACCGGTTTTTATGTTTTTTGACCCCTTAAATATTTCCCTTAGGTCAAAAAGGTTTTCTAAATTGGATATTCCATTTGGTATCGTGTGAGACTTCAATTTGTCAGTCGGTTGATCTATCTGAGGATCAGTTCCTGTTGATTTTTCTTGGAATATTTCATCGTCAATAGCCAAGTCTTTAAAATTATCCTGATTGGTCAGAAAGTTTATAATCTGTTCATCTCCTTCAAAAACCTTCCAGTTAGAAATATTGTTGGCACCGAGGGTTTGTTGAGAAATTATACAGTGAACCGGGAGGATTCATAATCTTCTAGAGGTGATAGCCTTGAAGCAGTGGTGGCTAGGGAATCAACAAGGATTCTCTTTGCTCTAGGAATCACTGTAATGTTGAAGGCTTCAAAATTCTCTATTAGCCTGTGCACTTCTTGTTGGTAATTCTTTAGGTGTGGAGAATTGCAATGTATAGTATTTATTACTTGTTTAACGATGATTTTAGAATCTCTGAAAACCTTCACTTCTTTAACGTTCAAGTCCATGGCTTTCTTTAGCCCTTGTACTAGAGCTTCATATTAAACGGTATTGTTTTTGCATTCAAACTCTAATGTACAGGACATGAAATGTCGTTTACATTTTGTATCAATGAGGATGCACCCCGCCCCAGACCCTTCTTGCGATTTATATCCATCAAAGTATAAGGTCCAAAATTGTAGGAAAAACCTATCAGCCTCCTCTTTCTTGTCACTTTCCTCTCCCCTTCCTGTTTGTTTCGTGATTTCCAACATAGGTTCTTGACATAAGAGGGTTTCCTCCACCTCCGTAAGGAATTCTTCTTGAAAAATCATTTCGGAGTTTTGGGTAAGGGGAACATTAGATGAGAGAGGGGAGAAATTCTCGAAGTCGGAATCACAGGAATAATTTCCTAGCACAAGGAAATCTGCCGATGAGGGTTCATTCAAGGTTTCTAAGTCAGTGACAATATGTTTTAGATATCTTTCCCTATTGATCATGATCATGTTTGTGTTCCCCTTTAATGGTAGCCAAAGGTGAGACCAGTCTGTACTAAAGTACCCATTCAGACCAATCTCGACTTAATAACAATCCATAAGCTTCTGGGATATCTACTACAATGATGTCAATCACTTGCACAAATTTAGGATGTGTCGCTATTATGATCATTACATCTTTGAGTTCTCCCATAACCTTTACCTGGGTTCTTTTTAGTTGCATCACATGTTTATCACTTTTGATAGGGATTGCATTTAGTTTTTTGCAAATAGACAGTGGAATAACATTAGAAGATGCTCCTGAATCGACCAAACAGTTATGGAGGTTTCCGTTGAAGACTTCAAACATTAAAAGGAACGGTGAGACAAAAGGTTTTCCCTTCTTATCTTCAGATCAGGCGTTCACTGTCGGTTTATTCCCTAGATTTGTGGGAGTTAGATTTCTTCACTGGTTAGTGCTTGTCGTAGGATTTTGTACTGATTTCAATGCTTGTTGCATAAAGTATTTTTGTTGAGGAGTTCTACACATGTCCATGACCAATATATTTGCCTTCAACTTCTTCAAATCTTCTACTATGGTGTAATTTCTCTTGGGCGATTCTCATGTATGGATGTTTATAGGGTTGCTTCGGGGAACAAAAGGTGCTTTCGGGTGATCGGGAGCTAGTTTTCCTCCCAAATTTGGGGTCGTAGTAAGGTCGTTTGAGAAAAGTTGACCCCTACTTCGTGTTTGCACAAACAATACTTCTGCGGGTGGTTCTTGAAACTCAAATAGGTTATCAGAAGGCATAGGTAGGTCATGGTCCCTTATCAACATGGCAGTTTCTTCCTGATCGACAATATTCATAACTGTGCCATTTGATTATTCGATTAGGGAGACTTCGTCTAGAAACTGGTTGGCCATCAAATTCATGGCATGCACCCATTGAGGGAAGTCTCTTTTAGAGTGGTTCTCTTGGTGATAAGTACTAAAAGAGTCGGATGCTACATTTCCTAGATCGATGTTTAAGTTGGCTGGGGGAAGGGTCAATTGCTTTGAACGGTGGATTCATTTTGAAAAAAGGTTTATAGGGCCTTTGGCCTTGGTTTCCATCCCCTGCACTTCTCTTCATGTCTATGATTTCATTTGATATCTTTTTGACCATGTGTTGTAGGTCCTCTATGTCCCCACTTCCCTTTTCAGGAGCTTGTTCTGTTTGTTTCCTTGGGGGTCTAGTAAAAAAAAGTCCTCTCCTGGGAGGGGGTTGAACTTATTTATTAACCAACGAGACCCAACCTTCTTTGCATCATTTAATTTTGAACTCTATCGTTTTGGCTTCTTCAAAATTATCAGCTAGGGTTGGTTTGGAAGCCCTCTTCACAAACATGGAAATAGAAGCTGGGAGAGCATTAGAGTATACTTCGATTTGAAAATCCTGAGTAGGTTTAGCTTCGGGCTGGAATTTATTTAAGATGGTGGCGAACCTTTGATTGAAGTCTTTAACCCTTTCCTTCAAACTCATGGTGGCGACGAACAAATAAGCCATCAAAGCTCCTGTAGTAGTTTCTTCTGCAAATTTATCTAGAAAATCCTTCAGAAACTTTGTCCAACTAGTTATGGATCCTACAGGTAAGTTAAAATACCACGTGGAGGCTGAATTCTCGAAAGTGTAGGGGAAAATCCTGCAAACTACGTCTTCATGTTGGACATTCATCAGTCTGAGAGCTAGTATGAATTTCTTGATATGGTCTTCAGGCAATCCTGAGGTTTTAGGGTCAAATTTAGGGAGTAACTTCTCTGGGTGTCGGGGGAGGTTATGTACTCGACCAGGGATGGCCAAAGCATATCTGGACAACCAAGGTTTATTATTCTGAGGTGGGTTTCCCATTTCTTCATCATGGTCATTGTTATCTTCCATGTCTGAGTTAAACCCTTCTTCTTCTGAAAACTCGTCGGGCTCGGAGAAGTTTCCGGCTGGTGTTTCAGGGATCAGGTTAAGAGGATGTTCAATTTCGGTGAGAGAGAAATCTATCAAGTCTTCTAATATGTGCACAAAAACCTAGTCGGGGGACTTGACCACTGGTGTTTTTATTTGTTTTCTTCGTAGAAGTAATAGAGCTAAGGGAAATGCACCGATCTGACGGGCGTAAGCTCTTGTGATTATTCTGAATTGGTTCAATTCCTGGTGAGGAAGAGCGTAAGGTATATCTAGGAACATGTGTTCTTCCTCGGGCTAGGGTGAGTTACTTGTTTCAGGAGTACTCAGTGTGTGTGGGCTATATTGGGAATGACTAGCCATGCATGTGGGATATTTTGAATCTACTGGCTACGTGGGAGATTTTGTAAAAAAATAGTGTCATCCATTCATTCTTCAACCCCTCCTAGCGCCAATTCTATTGAGGGGTCCTAAATCCCTTTAACTTAATAACAGGAACCAAACCCGCCACCGAGGCCCAATTAGACCCTGCAACGTTTAATGGTGGAATGGTTCTCCAGATCTTGCGATCATGCCAAATAATCGATGGGATTTATATTCTCTTGTGAAGGTTTCTCCTTCGGTTCAGACGTTCTCTTTTTTGTATTTTCTCTTAGGTGGGACTGATATAAGATAAAAGCCGGTATAAACCAATTAGGTAACAAAGTGGGAACAAGATTAACTACTGGAGAAGAGGCTGAGTTTGGGATAACCCTTTCACTCTAGAATGTAGACAATGATTATCTACCATAGGCCTAATACTAATACATTAACCGTGTTGGTATTCCAATTACTGAATGAGATATAATTTATCAGAAGAAAACATGCATGCGATAAACGACAATGAGTAAAATAATTCAGTCAACTCTAATCATCGATCACATAATAACATAGTGATTTATCTTCATCATTAAAGAAAAGAACTGTAAAACATTGCATCAGATAACTTATCAATAGATTTAGTAGCTCTTACTTGTTACAACATCCATTCACAAGACGAATAAGAAATAATTCTTCTCCACATCCAATCATACACTCTTTTGATGAAAAAACAAAAAATTGTCTTTGGTCCCAAAAATGACTTCTCAATTAAAGGTAGCTCCGAAATAGGTCTTAACAAACCAAAAATGAGGGTCTTTGCAACAACCATCAACCTTTAACTAACCGACCGATGCTCTTATTTATAACATACAATTAACAAAAAATAAAATTTAAAGTGCAACTAAGTAAAACAAAACTCGCCACATGGTTCTTTCTTCTTTTAGTCTTCAAAAGTCATCTAATTGTTTCATTTGAGCAGATGACTCTTCTCATACTCCAAACACTGGAAAAAAATATCCTTGCACGTGTTAGCGTATGGAAACCTATGCTGATCCATCGGGGCCAAAAAGATATCCTTGATCTCTACTGCATGTGCCCGATATTTGACTATTTTAGCACTTAATTGTTGTAGCATTGTCCGAGCCTTGATCAGGTGCTCTGTGAACTATTTCAGTTGTCCTGGCGCCATGTTCTCCACCTTTGTTATCTCTGTAACCCATGATGAGTCCTATTTGGTATGTAATTTGACGATGTCGTTCAAGTCGACAAAGTCATCAGGTGTGTCGAATTCTGGAAGGCCGATGTCTCTCATCGCTCAGTTGACCTTGGTCCAATTCTTTTCGCACTCGGCCCACTTTTCTTAGATCTCCCGATGAGGCTCTTGGTCCATTCTCATCCAGTATTTGGTCGATTTATTTATGCGATTGATGCTACTATCTCTGAGTACCCAAATGCCGTGCTCTTCGACGTCTCGGCCCTGCTGAACGATGCTGATGTAGTCGATCCTTTCCACGGCTTGGTGCACTTTCTCATACCACCTCTCTATATATTTACATGTTTCCAGTGCCATGAGGGTGTCTTCTTGGTACTCGACTATTCTTGCAGTGAACATATGCCACTCGTTTGCAAATTTATTATAGGTTTCTTGGAACTCGTTCCTCAGGAACACCGCAACTTGTGTAGTATCCTGGTAATAATTTGCCAAATGGCACAGATGTTCTAAATCTTTTAGGGTAGCGACCAATTCCTCTTCATCCCTTTTTTCTCTGTCCAGGGTGGCATCTGAGATTTCCATCCCTGTGCCGATAAGTTCATATGTTTTGGCATGCTCTATATTTATCAAATTTTCCTCCATGGTGATGAGGATGGAGCGATCCAGAGTGATCCTCCTCTTCTTGGTGGTTCTCTGCATGATAGATTTTCTTTTCTGGTCATAAGAGATGTCGTGTATGTTAGCTACTTCATCCATAGGTTCAAGTATTTGCTAATCTCCCCAGGTGAGTATATTTCCCATACTCTCGATGGTATATATTTGTTCAAGACTTGGTTCTTGAAATTCCTCCCTGTGTTTCGAAGGCCCAACTTCTATTTGTCGCTCATCGGGGAGTTGAGTACCGATAGAAATTGAGGCATTGGGGGTAGGCTCGGTAATTACTTGATCATCGACCGTTGAGACATCGATTTCCTGCTATGGAGCTTCTTCCTTTTGTTCAACCGTCTTTGGCTCATCCTTGGGACTATCTGCTTGGGTCTCTGGTGCATTGGGTAGCTCAGTGTCTAAGACACTCTCAACTTCTTGTTCATTCTATGAAAGCCCCTGAATTCGAGCATCGGGAGCTAGGGAAGATGTCTTCTCTAGCTCCTTTTCCTCTACGATATGTACAGGGGTCACAAGGGATACCTCCAGGCTCTCTTAATCATCGTATATGTTTATTAACTCACGGAGGGGGTCTAGTGCACTCGTTCCCATTGATACCCCGTCTGTCTCCGACTGAGCTGAAACACCCACCAATGATCCAACCTGTGGCATTGTTATTTCAGGGTCATCTAACTCGATGATTTCATTGATGTCTATCAGTTCAGGGACACCTAGGCCTATCTGGATTTCATCGGGGTTATCAGCAGGGGACTTGTCATACCTGTGAGGCTTGGGTCATCTTGCAGTTGATCAATTATTTGCTGCGCTTTTTCTATCATGAGTAAACCCCTCTCCCACGTGTCCTAAGTCATAGGGAAACCTCTATCTTGCACCAGGGCTACCAGGGGGACCTCTACTGCTTTGACCTCTATCATTTCTTCTTTGGCTCTGAGGGCCCCTTGAGACGATTGTTCTATAATCGTTGCCTGTTAATCCATGCTCATGGCTTTGAAACTGGTCATTTTGGGGTCAACCATCCTTGCCACCACTTCATCCCAGTCCTGGGCATTTTCCGTGAAGACTTCATCTTCAAATGTTTTGTGGGCGTATGGCCAACAAGATGACACTTGCGAGGCATGTTTTAAGACTAGGCCCTTTGGATCATGCTTGCGGAATCGATTGGTCTAGAATATGAACTCTAATTGGCTCAACCCTTCTTGTTTGGCTTGAGCGATGTCCTTCACCATGTAGAAGCCTACATGGAAACCATAGGATATGAACACCCTTTTCTTGTCCTTGACCAGAGTGGCGTTGTAGCCTTGTAGGATGATGTGGTAGCATATCTCTCCCACTACAATCCGGTCACGGACATGTGTTGGCAGGAGATTAGGTGCTTCGGTGGCCTTGAATACCCTGATGTAGGTATTGTGCTCATCTAGATACTAGTGGCTGACCTTTGATATCATCTTTTTGGCCACTGTTGATAGTCTCGGGCATTCTTTCTTGAAAAGAATAAAATAAATACGTTCGATGAATTCATCACATATGAGTATGATTTTTTGTACCTGTTCTCCCATAAGATGCTCAAATATACGTGGACTAGGAGTTTTGCGACATGCCAACTCAGGTTCATGCCGACAAAGATGTTTCTGGCACACATGACATCCAGTAAGTTTGAAGTCATGTAGAAGGCTGGTGTCTCTCCTTCCTTCGACGTCTGAGCCTGCTGTATGAAAATGCTCAGTTTCTTAGAAATGATGGCTCCCCAATTGAAGCTGCTCCCGAAAATGGCCACTATGTAATCTAGAGGCATCCATGCGTTTGAAAATCTGGAGCAATATTTTTCCCCATACAATCGACATATGAGAGCCATCAGGTAGATGTATGGCTCCCTTAAGTTTTCTGTCTGGTACTAGATGGTGCTCCAGTTGGTGTACTTCTTATATTCTCTCCACCATGAGGCCATCACCTAGCTGGT
This sequence comes from Picea mariana, assembly GCA_032191745.1. Taxonomy (NCBI): domain Eukaryota; kingdom Viridiplantae; phylum Streptophyta; class Pinopsida; order Pinales; family Pinaceae; genus Picea; species Picea mariana. The sequence goes on along the minus strand of JASDQU010738409.1, from coordinate 129,647 downwards.
GTCGTGGCACTATTATAAATTCACAATGAAATCTGTATTCAACCGCTCCTCGAGGTCTCGAAGTTTGTAATATTTCTGGACCTCCATCGGAAGGAAGACCCTGAAACACCTACCATTGTCATTGTTGATTAAACACTTCTGTGTGTCTGTGTGGTCGATGGGCCACTTGAGAAGTTATATGCAAGGGAACACTAGAGTTCCGCTTGTTACCATGTGCAGGTATGATTGTCGGATATTCGAAAAAAATTTGTCGTCGATATTTCTCACATTTGGGTCACTGTGCGGGATATATTCTGGGAATTCTTCCTAAATAATATTTTTGAAGAGTTCTCCCCGATGTGGGAGTGTCGTCTTGGTCCCTGTGCTTGCCTATGTTTCTCCAAAGGCCGAAGGTTGAATGAAAACCTTCTTTGTAGATGTCTTAATGACTGGTTCTGGCCTTGGAGTGTATTCTAACTGTTTTGTGACCCCTAGAGAGGAACCTTAGCCTATCTATGGCTCCTTCAACTTCGACACCCTCGATGATCGTCTAGTGTTCGGATTCCTTGGCAGCATTGTTTCTACAACTAAAAAATCAATGTTTAGATACTATGCAAAGAACATAACTAGATAACAAATATATAAACCATAGCCACGTAAAAAATCATAGACTAGGATACATACCTGTAAAGCTCGCTAAAACTGGTTATTTGATACTCACGAAAACTCTGCAGATTTCAAATTTATCGTCTCGCTTCTTCGGATGCTCTGAAAATTCTTTTTGCGCATAATGGTTTCGTTTACAATGGATCAAGAGAATTTAAACTAGGGAAGAACTTACCATGTTGTATCAACCATTTAATTCGGGCGATGAGTGAAATTCAAACAAATCTGCCACTGAATCTCTACATATTAAATTCATTGTGGGTTGACGACGGAGGCGTAGAGGGTGATGTGTTCTATCATTAATTTAAAATGACTATTTTGATTCACACATGAAGTAACAACTAATGCAATATTTGGTATTAATTATCCCCTTAAATGCTCAAAATCTAATAATATCTAACGCTAAAACGTCCCATCGTGTCGCTTTCTTAGTGGGTGGATCAGGGATCAGCATTGTGCTATAAAAATTTTCGTAGATGTCCCTCGCAAAAGCTTTGACACTCATCAATATCATTGTACAATGTTAACGTGGCAAAAATGACTCGGAGGTGTGACTTGGACCTAGGGAACCAAGATTGACTAAGGGTAAAACTGGGCCGTATAGTTCTCCAATCTGGAAAAGACACGTGGCGTTGAAGACAGGGGGCCTAGTCTGTGTGTATCAATCAGAGTCAGGGTTTTCATTAAGTCATTTGGTTTAAAACATAGCTTAAAGTGTCGATGCCGAAAAGTATCTGGGATCGATGATCGATGATACCTATCATATGTTTTTCTATGGATTAACTTCCTCGAAAAAGTCCCAATGCCGAAGTACATGGGGGATCAACGATCGGGGGAAATATTTAGCGTGGTTAGAATGATCATTGCGAATCTTTTAGGTCTTCCCCGATTCTGATAAGTGCGTCGGGTAACGGTTATTGAAGATATCATTTCCTTCCTCATTAACATCTAATCCCTTTGTCTCTTATTGATGCTGAGGAGGAATCGACTATCGACGATATCCTTACACAAAAATTTGGCGCAAAAAAAACTTACTTCTGCCGATGCCAATTAAGATCGGCGCTCGATGACTAAGGTTTCCCGAGTGGCTCTTTTCTTTCTAAGAATTACTTCCGATGCCGAATCTTGAGTGCATCGGGGGAAGTGTTTTGGCTGTTGATGCTTTATTTAAGTGTTAATCCTTTTTAATTCATGGGGTTTTATAAAGTTAAAAAAACCTGAATAACTAATGAGAGTCAAAATAACAAGCAAAGACAAAACAGTTCTCAAAAGGAAATCGAATCAGATAGTGCAAAGATCAAGTGGTACCCAAAAAGGTAAAAAAATGACATAGGCTTTTTAGGGTGTGTTGAGTGCTCAACACCATCTTAGCGAGTTTCTTCCTGTAAAGGAGATGTGGTAGGAAGAAGATGATGACGATGATCATTTAGTTTCTTTTGCACAAGTTTATCGTTGTCTTCCATCACATATCATTTGATGGAATCACCACTTACAATCCAGTTTTGCGATGACTTGCATAGCTTGAAACACCTAGAATTTCGGGATTTCCTCCACATGATTTGTGTGCCCAATGAATAAAAGGAATTATAGTTTGAAAATATTGATATTGTTCACTTCATAGTATGGAAAATAAATATTTCTGATCATAAGAAAGATTAGGGAATAAAAAGGGCATCTAGAATTTGAATGGGGTCCTGCTTGAAGGGCATGACACAGGAGAATTCTCATCCTTGACAGAGTCAACATAGATGCCATTAACATCATAGCACTTCAAAATCTCTCCCTTTAGGGATAGCTACAAAAATGTGTGAATTATCAATTTGGATTTTATCAGCAACACCTTTAGAGATAAAATCCTAAACCTAATCCAATGATAGCCTTAGTTTCTTCTTTTAGCATAGGCAAACACAATTGATCCCTAAATACCGTTGGAATTTGACTTTTCTCATGACCATTGCAATTCCTCTATATTCAAGAGAATTGGCATATTCTTCCAAGACCAGTGGCATATCTTTTCTGACCATTCGTTGAACTTCTGTAGTTATCTTTTCTAGTCATTGGATAAATGTCTGCACCCAGTCTACATTGGCCATTTTTCCACCTAGCACATTGTCTATTATGTTGGTACACTCATTTGTGTGACCTCTGTGTTCTCAGAGCATGAACCTTACCAATTTTCTTTAATGGGTGTTTCTCTATAATACATTGAAAGATATGAAAATCTAACTGGGATATTTCTAGGGTTTCAAAACTTGAAGTTTTTGGGTGCTTCTTTGTGGTAGTTGAAGCAAAGAATTACGAGGAACATTGAAAATTTGACACTTGTATATGATTCTGGCAGTGGAAAGAGTCTTGCATATGGATTTTTGAATTTAGATATGGATTCCAAGAGGAAATGAAGAGCTTGATTTCCGTGGGAGGTAAAACACTCCATCTTCCACGAAGTAGAGAAGCTAAAGGAAACAAGGATTGTTGAAGAAGGAGAGGTCAGAGAAGCAATGAAAGGGAATAGTGGAGAGAAATTAAGAATGTGGTATTGTGGTATTTGTCTCGATAGCTAATGATCTCAATAATTGAAGAACGAGATAATTTTTTAATACTTTCAAGAACACATTGAGGTAATGTTTGAGATTCCTTCTCTTTAGACAAGTAATTTATAAGCTTCAATGTATAACCTCGCATTCATGACACATGTATATGAGTTGTTAGGACAAACACGCATAGTTCTTTTTCTTGATACTACTTTTTTTTTTCTTCTGGACATATTCTCTTATCTCTTGAAGTAATTTTCATGTTATTTGAGTGTGTCTAACATGCTCTTCATTCTAGACCTAGCCTCATGAAATTCAATGAGGAGGTATAAGGATATTAGTGCTGGTGTATTCTGATTGTTAAAGGGCGGAGTTGCAAGAAACCCTTGAGGTCTAAGTTAGTGTCTAAATGACTCAAATTTTTGAACTATTATATTTACTGAACACTCTAATACTCTCTTTTGTGGACAACAGAATCAAAACCGACATAGAAACTCTCATTGATGGTATAACCTATTTACAATATTCACAAGACAAAATCGAATTTCTCTAGCTTGAATCACAACTCCAAGAAGAAGAAATACAACAAAATAATTATCATTCTGAACTATTCCTTGTTCTAAACAATTTTCTTTTGAATTTGAGAATGATTTCTATTAGTGGCCAACACATGATTAAATCAATGATGCCACTTTAGAAGCATATTCAAATGAAGATGAAGTTTTTCATAAACAAGTTTCTCTTGCACTTTCCAATCCCATCATTAGACCTTGGGAAGAAATCAGAAACAATAAGCATAGAACATGTATCAAAAAGGAAAAGGAAGTCACCTTTCATATTCCATATCACTCTAAACTGATCTAGTTCCAGAGTGTTGGATTGCTTCAAGAAAGTTCATATTCACTTGCTCTAGTTCAAGAGAAGATTCTAAAATGCCAACATTGTCAGTGATTTCCCACATGAAATATCAATGTTTTGATCTTCATCCTTGTGAGCATTGTGAAAAACACAATCATCCTTTAGACAGATGATCTAAACACAAGAAACCTGTAAGAGTAAAGAATCACTATGGGTGGATGAATTATTGGCAATGGTCATCAAAAATCAAGAAGATATATTGATCATACCGAAGAATTCATTCTTGAGTATTGACGTATATTGCAGTGAAAGTATTTGCATCTTCTCACCTTGTACCTAATAGGGGGAATAAAATCAATGACTAATAGTCAAGCTTCAAGTTACAAATTCCTATCAATAGAGAAGTAACAAGTGAAAGTTCCAATAGTTTGAAATCTCAAAATTTTGATTAGGGTATTCATGATCTTCATAAAATCAAGGCAAAGAAGGGGTTTTAGCTTAATTAATGACAATATTACAATATGCATAATTCTAACAATAATTGTTACATGCACATTTTTGCAGAATTAGAGGTACATGCATAATATAATTGGTTCCTATATGAGGAATAGAGATATCGATGATGCCCAAGGATATTACAACCGTGAATATGGAATCCGAGGTTTAGATATCAATATGGGAAATGCAGAAACCGAGTCCAATGGACATAGTAGTAGGGTGGAACCTATGGAGCTGGTTGAGACTATGAGAATCTTGCGGAAATAAGTGTAGAGATACAGAGTAGACAAGAAAAGGCTAATAAGAGATCAAGAGGAGAAGAATAAAATTAACACTCAGTTGCTACATAGTTTGAATATGTTGCAGAGACAAGTCAATAAATATTTTTGCACAAAACAAGAATCTATTGCAAGGAAAGTAGCAACATCGAAGTCTCATGATAGGAAGGATGACCATGGGGGATCTAAGGAATCAAGGAGTGTTGGTAGACATCATCATCGTCATTCACCATGAAAATCAACTAGAATAGCACATGCACATTCAGGATCATAGAGCAACCCAAGTGTGTCCTCTGTCAGAAATCATAGGAGGAGGCCTAGGTTAGATATTTTGCAAGGAGAGCTCAGGAAGCTCAAGCCATGATCATTTGATGGAGAGCATATGAAGGGAGAAGATGTCAGAGACTAGTTGTTGGGAATGAGAAAATATTTCTAGTTGAATAATTACTCATCAAACCTGGAGGCAGAGTTTCCATATAACATCTTCGGGGGAAGGATTCCATGTGGTGGGACCAACTGAAGCAGGTCAAGCATATTAATGAAAAGAGAATTTCATGGAAGAAATTCAAGGGATATTTCCAATAGAAATATTTGTTGTAGCATTTTTATGATAAGAAGATGTAAGAATTTTTTGAGCTCAAGCTAGGGAATATGACCATGAAGGAGTATGAGAAGAAATTCTTGGAGCTTATGAGGTATGTGGAATTCATCATGGATGAGAAGGTAAAAATATTGAGGTTCTTGAGTGGGTTGACATCATTTTACAAAGATACAATCCAATTTTATGAGATTATAACTTTAGAAGAATCCACGAGGAAGGCTAAGAATTTGTATGAGCAGAACAAGGGAAGGCCAACTTTTCAAAAACCCTGGGATGATAAGAAGAGAGGCAAGATGGACCAGAGGAAGAAAGGATTCAAGATACCTTTCATCAAGAACATATATTAATCATATAAAAAAGGTTATCCAACACAAGGTGAACACAAAATGATAGATTTCGTGGAAAATAGGCTAAGACAATAGTCCATAAAGTGTTGGGGATGTGAAGGAGACCACTTGTATAAGGATTGTCCTCACAAGGGAGATAAGATGAGGATTGTTCATAACATTCAAGAAGCTGATACAGTGGATGGCGTGGGCAATAGCATGCTAAGGATTTATGAAACCTTGGAAAATAGTCAATAAGACTATCAATCACACATGATTGAGGTAGAAAGTAAGATTGATAATCGACCCATAACTATTTTGATTGATTGTTGAGCTAGTCATAGATATATAGATTCAAAAATAGTTGAAAATTTTAAATTGAAGATTTATAAGCATGAAAATTCTTGGTTGGTTCAATTAGCCACTGGAACCAAGAGGAAAGGTAATGAACTTGTTAAGGATTTCCCAGTAAGCATGAATGGATTTAACACTAAGGAAGATTTGAACATCATACCACTTGGGTCATATGATTGCTTAATTGGTATGAATTGGTTGGGAAAACCTTGTGTTGTGTTAGATTGCTACAACAAGGCTTTCACATGGCTTGATGAGGAAGGGAATTCAATGACAAAGAAAGGTATTCCAAGACTTGTATCTATCAAAGAGATTTCAACATTGCAACTAAAAATAAGTTTTAGGAAAGGATTTCAGATATATGCATCCCATATGGAAGAGCCAACAAAATATAAGGAGCCAAGTCTTGAAGATTATATAATATTGAAGGAATAAGATGTGTTTGGGGAGTTGTCAGGATTGCCACCAAAAATAAATATTGACTTCTCTATTGACTTAATGATTGGAGTTGCCCCAGTTTCCAAAAATCCCTATAGAATTAGCACACCAAAGCTAAAAGAGTTACATATGCAACTAGAAGAATTAATGAAGAAGGGGTACATATGCCCAAGTGTTTAAACTTGGGTTGTCTCATTGATCTTTGTGAAGAATAAGGATGGAAATAGGAGGTTTTGTATTAAATTTAGACAATTGAATAAGGTTACGATAAAGAACAGGTACCCTCTACCACATATCGATGATCTTTTTTATCAACTAAAAGGAGAAAGGATATTCTCTAAGATTGACTTGAGGTCACATTCCCATCAGGTGAGAACTAGAGAATAAGACACCAACAAGACAATATTTCATACAAGGTATGGCCATTATGAGTTGGTGCCATTTGGCCTGAAAAATGCACCGACTACTTTTATGTGTCTAATGAATGGAGTGTTTAGATATTACTTGGATAAATTCATAATTGTCTGCTTGGATGATATTCTTATCTACTCCATGATAGAGGAGGAGCATGAGAAACATTTGAGAATGATTATATATGTGTTGAGAGAGCACCAATTGTATGCCAAGTGTTGGTTACTTCTCTATTTCTACCATTCTTGGGCTGACCCAGGTTTAGATCTACTATGGTTTCCAAGAAAACCCTCTAAAACTATCGCCCCCCCTGGAAGACCAGAAGGCAACGTAATAAATGGGGTGCACTGTGTAGTCTCACCCGAGATAGTTCTATGGGTGGATGCAACGCTCAGGTGCTTGCAACCTAGGAATGAGTGGGGATCTGGAATTGAACCTTGCGATCTTTATTTATTTACTATAACATCCGTCTATGCTAAGTACTCTCTCATTCTTACCCATGCTAAGTACTATAACATCAGATCTAGCTACTTCATCAACCATTCTTCTAATATATAATCATTAACAACAAATATATGGCAATGAATCATTCACATAACACATAAGCTACTGTGGTTCACTCCCTCCTCGGATAATTCCACAAAGATCTGGCTCTTGGATCTTTTGTTATTGTTCTGTCATCTATGGTGCCATGCACATTACAATTATCCCTTTGTTGGATCAAGATATTTAATGAGGCGGAATAGATCACACCATGCTCCTCAGCCTATGATCTAACCATCAAGATCTACCTTCTTTGCTTTCTTCAGCTCAACAACTTACAAAAAAACCATGGATTTTACAATCATTCTTACATTTTGGAATTACAATCACACTGAACCCTATCCAACACTTCGAACCAACCACCCTGACCTAGACCTCCTCGGTACCTCTTTATACTTATTTTTGGCTTATCGGCCATTACATCCTCTTACCAAAACCACAACCCTATCATGGTTCGGTCTTCTTGCATGCATGCCTCACATGATTTCCTCCTTTGCATGCACTTTCCTCTACACGTGCTTCTTTTCCTGCTAGCTGTATTTTCTTTATTTGTGCTTTATTCTCCAAAAATAGCCTTTTCCCCAAAATGGGCCTGTGCGCAACATGCCCCCAACACTGACATTGTGACTTTTCCCAAGTCACTACCTTAATCCAACATCTGTCACTACTTGTGTCAACGCACCATACATTTCATTTATTCTCTGGCACTATGCCTGAGCCTGACTGCTCCTTTCAGCCATGTTTTCCACCAGCTGCACGGTTACTGGGTTTTGTAACAGTTCTCCCCCTTCCAGGCCTATGCGCTCTATGTTCATCTTTTCTGCATTGAAATCGATGACAATCTTCTCCGCCTTTTCTTGCAGGGGCTCCAACTGAGCCTGTCATGCCATCCTCTGTGCTTGTACTGCCTTCTCCTTGGCTTGTAAATTCTTCATTTCCGCAACCGTCTTGATCTTCTCCGACAGTGACATTGTCCTCTGTCACTGTTTGACATCTGCCATTGCTGCATGCATTTTGTCCTCCTTTCCTTGCAACTCTTGTAAGATCCCATCCTCTAAAATCCGTGTCCATAGCTGGGCACTCTTCTCCAATAGATCTGTCATTCTGTGTATGTTCTACGTGATGTTCTCTGCAGAAGCTATTGCATCCTGCTCTCTTTGTGCTTTGAATTTTGGAGGAGTCGTGGGAACTGCATGCTCCTCCATTTAGTTGGTCTATTCTTTATACTTTTGTAGAGTTTGTGCTATCTTTCTCATTTTATCTTGCTATGAGGCTGCCTGTACTCCTTCGCTATCAAAGATGGCTTGAAATACTACTTGAATTTGGTTCTCCATCTCGTCCACCTTTTTTTGCACCATATTTTTCTCCTACCCTTTTTGTCTAAGTGCCTCCTTTAGTGAGGTGTTGTCTTCCTGTGCCAATTGTAAGTTCATCGCATCATACCTTTCTTGGGACTGAATCTCCTGCATGATGATCACTTGTAATTTATACAATGCTTTAGTTGGAATCTTGGGCAATGCCAAGTCTAACATCTCAATGTATTTCAGGGGCCTCTGTGTTGTCTCCTCATCCATAAACAACATCTCAGGAGTGATGATAAAATTTATGCTCACTTGCAATGTGATATGCACTGTCTCTCCAACTGATTCCCCTTCTTTAGCTAGTGCTGTTGTCTTTTATTGTTTCTGTTCTGCCCTGATCCTCAACTGCTCCAATGCAGTTTTCACTTTTTTTATTTTCTCCAAAATTGAAGCCCTGTGATTTTCAACGTTTTCCCACACCTCTGACAGTCAATCTTCCACTGTTGTGGCTATCAAATCCACATCATCTATCGTCAATGATGTTTCCATTGGTTTCTTGTGGGCCTTGACCTTCTTTCTGGAGCCACTTTCTTGCTCCCTTGTTCTCTTCCTTTGGGCCTCTGATGGCTCATATGCTTCTGGAATTTGTGTATCCATGCCTGTATCCTTCCCTTCTCCTTCTTCCATGGACATTTAATGTGCCTTCGTTTTTCATTTCTTCCACGCACACTTTTTTTGTTGCTCCTCTTGTTTCCCGCTCCATGCACGGAAGTCCCTGTGTAGAACCACATTGTGATTTCTTCTTTGTCCTAGTTTTCTTCTGTATGGGACTGATTCCCCCTTCTTGGACTTGTGCAATATTGTTCTTTTTGCTTGCACCATTTCTGCCTGTCTTCTGTGCATGTATTGTTCTATCATGTGTCCTAATTTATCCTCCTGACACCGTCTTTGGGATTGTTGGAATTATCCACTCCTCGAGCCATTCCTGGACCTCCATCTGGATGTCCTGCATTTCTACATAGTACTTCAGTTGCAACCACTCCTTGGTTGGATCCATATTTGCTTGTAGCCACATACTATGGCACGATGCCTGGAAGTTCGCTATTTGTGAAAACTCTTGGACAATTTATGTGGGAATCCTCTATGTATATGCTAACCTGTTCTACATCTCTGTTAGGTATAGCACGAACATGTCGCTGTTAAGTTTCTTCTTCTTGGGATCTATTGTGCTGCGAAGAGATGGGTAGCGTGTTGCGACACATTTTCCTGTCCTTGGTAGGAACATACTGTATGTGGGTTCTTTCCATCCCATGAGTGCAATGAGGATGAGTAACCATGAATAATGGAACTCAGAGCCCCAGTCTTGTGCATCCTTGCAGTCCTCTAAAAATGAATTTAGTATATGTGGGGCCTAGCTCATCGAGATCCCCTTCGCACACTATGCCGAAACTACTACTACTCCTGCAAGTACTTTCTCCGTCCGACACTTGCACATTAGCTTGCAGCCTAACAATTGTTTTGAAAATCATGTCACAAGAACGTTGATGTCCCTGATCCTGATTCCCCTGTTACCCATCTCTGTGCCATATTTAGCTTTGATTTCGTCCGAAACAACCTTCGTCTTAGTTTTATCCTCCAGGTATTGTTCTGGCTTCTCCCCATTCATGGGTAGCCCCATGATTGTTGCAATGAGATCAACATTAATAGGCATTAGCGTATCCATCCATAAGATTCCTCCGTGCACCCGTACTAACAATGACTTTACACATCTGTTGATGTGTTTACCATGCCAAAAGTACGGTGTATCCAACAATTTCATTATGAATGTATTGTACAACCCCATGATCCACTATGTAGGTTCCAACAATGGCACACCTAATGGGCCTTCTCCCCTGCTGTCCAGGTAACTATGTGTTGGAAATTCTAGGAAATTTATTGTGTCAGAAACATCATGGTTGGAGTATTTTAGGCCATCAACTTCTCCTACCATTTCTTCATCAACCTTCACACCTTCGGGGATTTTCGACATTACTATTACTAGTTCCACCTGTGTGCATTGTATGCCCTGCGCACTGCTTTCTGCTCGCGCCTTCTTTTTCCCTTGCGGGGACGATACCCCAACTACTGGTATATCCTGACACCCTCTTCTCTGTTGTTCTTCTAGTTCTAGGCCCCGTTGAGTTGAGCCCGTGGCCTGTTCTTCTTGCTACATCCATTTTCCCTTGGACGCTTAAGATTCCATTCTTTTGATGTCTTCTTCCAGCTGCTCGACCTCCTGTGTGGGGTTTTGCTCCTCCTCTACATGCATCATGGTCTACTCATACGATGGTGTGTGGATTTCATCCACATACACAACTGTTGGCATCTCATGTGTGTTTGTGCTCGAATCGTCGCCGGGTGAGCAAGAATAGGAGCACTAGCATGCCCTGTTGGGCTCAGCAAGGCAGAACAGGTTCGCTATGGATTAAAAGAGTTTAACAGAGGATAGGAAACAAAATGAAATAAGATCTAACTACGAACTGAAAACAAGTAACATAACAGTAAACAAACTTCAAAAGTGAGACAGGGGAGGTTTCAAGGCTTGATCTATTAACATAAAAACCAAAGCACACGCTGTGGAAAGGGACAATGGTTCCTCTTCCCTCCAGCGGAAGGTTCTTCAGGAATCCTCAACTGTAAGCTTCCCTTACAAAGTGAACAAAGCAGAAATACAATGGATGGCGAGAGAACTCTGCGCTGCACAGCTGATGAGCTGGTGATCCATGACTGGTTGATCTGTAACTGCACCAAT
>JASDQU010738409.1:99705-110836 GCA_032191745.1 Picea mariana | reverse complement strand
TCTGACATGGTGTAAGTCTGCTGATGTCACATGTGTTAAATAACTGCCATGTGTCACCCTGATTTGTGACTTACATGTGCTTGGCATGTTGAATTAGTCTAACACTTTTCATTACCAGGTTGTGCCACGTGTTCCTAGCTAATGTGGTTTGATGACGTGAGTCAGATCGACGGTTCAGATGTGATCTTGATTTGATGGCTCAGATTACGTTGCGATTTTTCATATCGCGAAATCAGGATTCCTGTTGCATTGTTTCTTTGACATCTCCAACACACGATCCTCGAAAATCCGACAAGGAGTCAGATCAACGGTCCACATAACCCCCTGAGATGGACGGTCCTCCTGCTTTCGGAATTTTTGAGCCCTCTACTCCTTGCACTTTTAAAGATCGTGCAGGTTTTCCTCAATCCAACGGTGGTCAGACCCTGTGCTTAGATCTAACGCCTGAGATCTATCCTCCTCTTCAGCGCGCTCTTCTTGTCTTCATTCATATCTGACGGCCATCGGGAATTCAGAAAGAGATCCAACAAACACAGTTGATGCTCTTCCCCGATTATCACTGCTCCATTGATCATCGCTGCTGTACTCAATCCATCATCGCTACTGTACTTTCCATCAATGACAAGTATATATTGCCTGTAAATATGCTAACAATCCTATGTACATTCTTCCTGTACTCATGCCATTCGCTGTCTGTTACATATTTGCCAACAACACTGGCTTGTTGACTAGGTATTTGAGTGATGAATGGTCTGTAAACATTTTAAAGTGTTTTCCAAGTAAATAGTGTCTAAACTTATGAAGTGCATATACCATTGCTAAGCCTTCTCTTTCTGTAGTATTGTAATTTTTCTCCGACTCTGACAGTTTTTTGATTGCACATGCTATAGGATGGTCCAATTCCCCTTCTTCTGGATGCACCATAATAGCTCCAAGTGCTATGGCTTATGCATCCACATGCACGTGAAATGTGTTTTCCCAATCTGAGAATACTAGAATAGGTGGTGTTACCATATTCTCTTTCAAGGTGTCTAAACCTTGTTGACAATCCTCATTCCACTGGAATTTATTATCCTTCTTTAACAATTTATCCATTGACACAATGATCTACACATACACTTTCTTTAGTAGATTGTATGTCCCAATGTTGCTCTTAACTAGCGAACTAATTTTGGTGGTGGTAAATTATAAATGACTGCAATCTTAGTAGGATCCACCAATATCCCTTGTTTACAGACTATATGTCCCAACAATATTAAAAAAGGTGTCCCAAAAATGCACTTTTTGATATTCAATGATATATGACACTGCCTGCATCTTTCCAACATCAACCTTAACACCTCTACATGATATTTCAACAAACTGTAGACTGTCCAATCATCCAGATACACTTCCAAAAAATGATGTATGAATTCCTTGAAAGAAGCTATTACCACCCTTGAAAATATAGCTGGTGCATTCTTTAGCCCAAAAGGCATGACTGTATACTGGTAGGAGCCCCATTCTGTGGAAAAATTAGTCTTGTACCTGTCTTCTGGAGATATCTTGATTTGATGATAACCTGAGAATCCATCTGTAAATGAGTATGCTTCCTGGCCTCCCACATTCTCTAATACCTCATTTGTGAAAGGGGTGGGAAAAGGGTAATGCAGGCAAGCATCATTCAGTTTCCTCAGATCCACACAAATCCTTATCCCTCCTTGTTTATTTTCCTGCACTACCATAGGGCTTATCCATTATGATTCTTCTACTGGTTCTATGATACCAACTTCCAACATTTTGTCAATTTCTACTTTCACTTTTTTCTTATATATTGGATTTAGTCTATAAGGTCGCTGTCTGATAGATCTAGCATCAGGTTTGAGAGGTATCTTCATCTCTCCCAGCTCTCTTGCTATGCTTTTCATCTTTGTAAACGTTGTTGGGAACATGTCACTGTACTCACGCAGTAACTCTGTTATTCTTTCCACTGTTTGTTCATCCCAATAGTCTCCAATGTTGGCCATTTTTGTATTCTCAACTGTCCGAATGTTGACTTTCTTCACCTTGATCGACGCAACAAACACTTCTGATTCTAGGGATGGGACTTCCACCTCTATTTCTCCTCCAATTTATGTAATTTGGATATTGTGTGGGTCATCTTCATCCAGTGCTTCTTCCTGCACATGATAGCATGATATTAGTTCTTTCACTATCTGTCTATTCTATTGTTGGTATTTTGTTATGAGTTCCACCTCTGGTTCCTGGATGAATATTACCCCTTATCTGCTTGAGTGATAAATCCATGTTGGGGTTCTCATGTTCAAATGAGAAGGTTACCACAAAATTCTTCTGCAATGCTGTCCATTCTTTAGTGCCTATACATAGTTCTTGGTCTACATACCAGTTTTCTGGAATTCTTTCTAGTGTATGAATAAAGTGATGAGGCCATTCTTCTGGTGGTTTCATCATCCATAGTGTTCTTCACTTCTCCAAATGTTCTACTGGTGACCCCTGTCCATCATCTCTTGCAGGTGTTTCCTTGATTGCTATGTCTAGGAATAATAGCCTCTGATTTTCTAACACCTCATCTTCGTATCTTGTTATGAATTATTCTAAATCATTGATGCCATGGAATTTGGGAGGTTCTATAATTTTTGTACCCACCTATCTTACTGCATGGTCTATTCTTGTGCACCTTCTTGTGGACACTTCATGTAATCTCTGTTGCCCATCCTCCAAGCCTATATCTGAGTCTGAAGCACATGATGTGATGCTTCTCCAACTGAGTAGTCCATCTGCAGTTGGGTTGACATAATCTTCTGCGCGTGCGGTGGTTCTGTACAACTGGTTTATCTCTTCTAAATACAGACAAGTTGGTTCTACAAACCTTTCTCCTTCTGAAGGGTCTAATGGCGCAATGACTCTGTAGTCTCCTAATTTGAATGTCATCTTCCTTGTATTCAAATTTATTATGGCTTGGTTATCAAATTCCTAATCCAGTCCAAGAAATGTTGGATAAGGTGTTGTACCATATAATATTTCTATGACTTCAAAGTCTGCCTTAGTGCACACTCCATCCAAGTCGACTGTGACTCCTTTCAGCCTTCCAATTGGCAGGAATCTATGTTGGTTTTCTAGCTTCAACTGAACAAGTGAATATCCTAATGTGGGATCTCTCATACATTTCCATGTCTTATTGGGTAACATATTTACTTCGGAGCCTAAATCTAGTATAATATCCCCCATGTTGAAATATCCAATGTTGGCATTCAGTCTGAATTCTCCACTTGTCCTCCTCCTTGTATGCAAATGATTAATTGTTTTCTGCTCTAGCTTCCCCTCTACATCAACATACATATTTCTACCATATTTTGTAATGCTTTAACATATGATGGATCATTTAGTAGTTTAACACAGGATTGTAGAAAATCCTTTATGGTACTTACTTGTCCGAAAGGTTGTGCTTCATTAGTGTGATCCAACGATGAAGGCATTTTGTACATTGGTACGTCCTGAGTATGCTGCACAGTTGATGTAGATGCAATATTTGGCTTCAAGAATTCTTGTCTGGCTTGCTTGAATGTCTCCTTTTCATTCTACGCATCAAACTACTTCTATGGTTCGACATTCTTCTTCACCCATGGGTGTTGTGCTAGATATTGTCTTACTGCATTAGGTCATGTTTTAGCTCCTCTACATGTGACTATGTTGATATTTCTTCCATCCTCTCTAGCTTCTGTAGATATCCAATGTACATTTTGATTGTTCTGATTCCTCTTCGCTAGATCTTCCCCAATAGTGTCAGATAGTCATCTGTGTCATGATCTGATGCATGACGATACATACATGTCGCAGGTGGAAGTGGAAATTCTCATGCATAGTGTCTTGGTTTTTGAAAATTATGACATACCATCGGTCCTCTACCTCTTCCAAAGCCTCCTTTACCTTGTCCTCCACCTCTATAGCCAACTCTATCTCCTCGCAGTGCATTTTACTGAGGTACATGATTATACTGCACATAATTATACTGTGGCTGCGCGGTATTGTATTGTGATTGCACAATGTTATATTGCTCCCGCACAGTGTTATATTGTTGCTGCGCAGGGTTATATGGGGATGGTACTTGGTTAAAATTTGGTGCATCTTTCCTTGTCATCATTTCTACCTGCACCCTATAGGTTTCTGATGTTCTTTCCCTCATCAGATCCATTGTCCTGCAATTTGTCATCATGGCTCACTGACTTGCAAAAGTTGCAGTATGAACTCTTAGGTATTGTTTGGTATTTCTTCATTATTAGACAATGATATGGATCATGCCCCTGTGTCTTACAGATCTCACAACATAGTCCTCTTGTTAGCAAAGGGTTTGGTAGTCCTATTTCCATGTACTGCATGGAATTTGAGCATTCATTCTTGTGGTGTCCTTCTGTCCTACATGTTGTACACAAAAAAACTTCTCTTTTGTCCTTCCCACTATTTTGGTTTAATTTAAATGTTGGATTCTTTAGATCCTCCTTCAGCTCCTCTATTGATGGATATGTCTTCTGGTATTGGTTCTCTTCCAGTTGTAAGGCTGCCTACAGAGCCTCTTCTCGATTTTGAAACTTATTCTGTCTCAAAGGGTATTTTAGGTGTGGTAGCAGTGAATTCACAAATATATGTCTATGATGCATATCTATCATGACATACTTCAACTTCCCATTCAATCGTTTGAATCTATGGTCAATCTCCCAAACATATTCTCCCAGTTTTTGTCTAATCTCTATCATCTCATTCATGTACTGATCCTCTGAACTAGGATTCTGGAATTCATTTATCAACATGTTCTTAATATATGCAATCGTCCTTGTTGTTCTTGGTGGGATGTTTACAACCAAGCTCATGTACCAATCTAGTGCACGGTCTCTTAGCGTAATAGCTAGCTGCACAAGTTTTGTATCCTCATCTGTGATTTGTTTTGCTTCCCAGATATTCTCACAAATAAACAAGTTCTTCTCAGGGTCCTCAGATGCCTCTCCTTTGAATTCTGGTAACCTGATGGTGGGATCATGTCCTGCCATCCTGAATGATGAACTACTACCTCCGCACGGTGTAGGTACTTGAATAATACTTCCTGAACTGAATCCTTCGGTTGATTCTCCTTGACTAGATGTACTTCTTGCTGTCTTTCTTCCACAAAAATTTGGTTGTCTAAATGGTGGTGTTCTTATTGGTGTATTAGTCGCACATGGGTTTATGGGTTCCAAACTGACACTGAAATGGATGGGAGTTCTGCCTTCGGTTCCTTCCCTTGGATTGCCTGTCCTCCTTTCATATTTTGCATGCAATATTTCCTCAATCTTCTCCACAACACGAATATCCTCCACCTCTTCTTCATCACTTTCCAAGCCCTCTCTCTCATCTATGGCTCTCTTCTTATTATTCATCTTATATTGGTAGGGTACTCCACTGCGTGTCTTTCCAGATGTTGCCATTATCTTCTTGATCTAATCTTTCTCCATCATGATCAGGTCCATGGATTCCTTCTTTCCATTCTCCATTTCTCTTTCCATCCTTCCAGCTCTAGTCAGTGCTTCCCCCCTTCCCCCATGCATGCAGGGAAGTTTAGTTGTCTGATGCCATTGTCATTACTCCTTTGTTATAAAATAAAATCTTGATGGAAGTATACATCAATCTGATATACCTACCTATAGATCCCTTCAGGAACTCTTGCTCTACTGTGCTATAAGACTTCACAGTATCTACTGCAAATTTTGTGATAAATCCCGCGACTAGCCAAAAATCCACTGCGCGCGTGAATTTTTTGTCTACTTGTTGTAACTGCATGATATCTACAGGGTTCCACTCAATCTGTCTGATCCAATTCGTTGGATGATTATCTTTCAACCTCAACAACCACTCTTGCAATACATGTGGGAAATCACAGAAAAACACCTCATGCAGGTCGCTAAACATGTACTTGTCCAAATATTTGCATGGTGTTAACTTCGGGTTTCTGTTATATTTCTGCGCAAATTCCAGCTCCTTTGTTTTCAACCAGATTTTGATCTCCACCTTTTTTGGGTTCCACGGTCTAAACATCCCCCTCTATTTTGTCATTTTCTGCGCGATTCTTTTGCAGATCCCTCTCACTCAATCCCATACAGTTTCAATCGACAAAAAAACCATTTGTTGGTTACTTCTCTCTTGCTACCATTCTTGGGATGACCCAGGTTCAAATATACTATGGTTTCCAACAAAACCCTCTAAAACGATCGCCCCCCCTGGAAGACCAGAAGGTAGCGTAGTACACGGGGTGCACTGTGCAGTCTCACCTGAGATAGTTCTATAGGTGGCTGCGACGCTTCGATGCTTGTAGCCTAAGAATGAGTGCATATATGGAATTGAACCTTGCGATCTTTATTTATTTAATATAACATCCATCTATGCTAATAACTTTGTCATTCTTACTCATGCATGTAACATAATCAAACCTATCTACTTCATCAAACATTCATATAAGATCTAACCATTAAAAACAAATATATAGCAATGAATTATTCACATAACACACAAGCTACCGTGGTTCACCCCCTCCTGGGCTACGCCCACAAATATATAGCTCTTGGATATTTTATTATTGTTCTGTCATCTATGGCACCAAATGCATTACAATTCTCCATCCTTTGGATCAATATCTTTAATGAGGCAGACCAGATAACATCAGGATCCTCAGTCTGTGATCTAACCCTCAAGATCTACCTTCTTTGCTTTCTTCATCTCAACAACTTACAAAACAACCTTAGATTTTACAGTCATTCTTATATTCTGGAATTACAATCACACTGAACCCTATCCAAATCTTTGAACCAACCACCCCGACCTAGACCTCCTAGGTACCTATTTATACTTATTTTTGGCTTATCAACCATTACATCCTCTTACCAAAACCCTAACCCTATCATGGTTTAGTCTTCTTGCATGCGCACCTCACATGCTTTTCTCCTTTGCAAGCGCTTTCCTTTGCACATGCTTCTTTTCCTGCCAGCTGCATTTTCCTTATTTGCGCTTTATTCTCCAAAATTATCCTTTTCCCAAAAATGGTCCTGCGTCCAACACCAAGTTAAGCAAGTGCACTTTCTATTGGAATCTATGGTTCATGCCTTAAAAATTTGGAGGCATTATCTCATGGAGAAAAAATTTGAGCTGAAGACAAATCATAATGGTCTAAAACACTTGTTTGAGAAGCCAACGCTAAACACCAGACAAACTAAATTACTGGAATTTCTCAGTGAATATGATTTTGACATAAAGTATATGAAGGAAAAAGAGAATAAAGTGGTTGATGCACTTAGCAGGAGGGTGCATGAAATGCATGTTGTATCCATTAACATGTATTTTGTAGATTTGAAAAGTAGAATTTTGGAAGTTGTAGCATCGTATCAAGAATATACACAAGTTACATAAGGCTTACAATAGGAAAATGTACCACTGAATTTTAAAGACTATAGGTTGGAAGAGGATAGAATTCTCTTGTTGAGGGACAAAGTTTATGTTCCTAACACCCAGGAATTGTGAAATACAGTGTTGAAAGAGATGCACAATTTAACATATGCTAGTCGTCCAAGGTACTAGAAGATAATTGTAGTTGTAAGAAGCTAGTATTTCTAGCCTAGGATGAAGAAATGTGTGGCTAATTACATAGCCAAGTGCATGGAATGTTAGAAGGTGAGCACTGTAACACATACATCCAGCATGATTGTTACAACCATTGCCCATTACTTAACGAAAATGGGAGGTAGTTACTATGTATTTTATCGCCTATCTACCAAGGATAGTAAGGCAACATGATTCCATCATGGTAGTGGTGGACAAGCTTACACATGTTGCACATTTTATACCAATGAAAACAATTCACAAGGAAACCAATATTGCATAAATTTATATGAAGGAAATTGTCAGGTTACATGGTGTGCCTAAGGAAATAGTGTTATATAGAGATCCTGAGTTTAATTCCAACTTTTGGAAGGGGTTGTTTAAGGGATTTAGGAGTAATTTGAATTTGAGTACAACATATTACCCAAAGTTAGATGGGAATATAGAGAGGACTAACAGGATAATTGAAGATATGTTGAGAATGTATGCAATGGACAAGCCTTCCAAGTGGGAATACTAACTTCATATAGTTTAATTTTCTTACAATAATGGGTACTAGACATTGTTGAAGATGAGCCCATTTGAAGCCTTGTATGGCAAAAAATGCAACTCCAATAATCTAGAAAAACCCAACAAACAGAGTTGTTATTGGGCCATAGTTGTTAAGGGACATGGAAGAGAAGATGGTAAAGATTAGAAATAATTTAAAGGTTTCACAAGACATACAACATAGTTAAGAAAATAAAATCAGGACATACATAGAATTCAAAGTGGGAGAGCATGTGTTTTTAAAAGTAAAGGCTAAGAGGAGCTAGCTAAGATGAGAAGATGCACAAAGTTAGCAACGAGACACTGTGGGTTGTTTAAATTTCTAGAGAAGATAGGCCCAATTGCATACATGATTTCATTGCCTCCATCCATGAGAATTCATAATATGTTTCATGTATCTTTATTGAAGAAATGTGTGCTTGATCTTAACCACGTAATTGATTGGAATGTGATCCAGGTGGAACACAAAGGGGACTTTCGAGTGGAGCCAATGCACATCCTGGACTAGAAATTCAAATTGTTGCTTAGGAACAAATCCATGGGCCTGGTAAAGGTCCATTAGACCTGCTACGACCATGAAGACACCACGTGGGAGCATTATGAGACCATGTAGAAGGGGTACCTGGAAAGTTTTGCAAATTTTGAAGAAAAATGAATGTATATTTGTATATAAGTGTGAAAGACTCCATTTTGGTGGTTGGAGTTCATTGAGACACATCTCGAAGACTTCATTTTTGATCTATATTGGAGCCTTGGAAGGAAAGTGGTACATCCCGAGGGACTACAGTGCAGAGAAGGGGGTACACTTCCTTGGGTTGTGTAGGTTGAGGGGAAAGATAAATTGTTGGAGGAGTTGTGAAATTTCAAACTTATCAAGTACTATGATGTAAATTTTTTGTACATGTATACCAGTATGGTGTCGTGCACCGAGGACAATGAAAATTGTAGGGTGAGGGGAATGTAACATCCTCGTTTTTAATCCTTGCTTTAGAGATGTATAATGTAAATATGATATACGTCCTAGGCCAAAGTGATGTAATATGTAAACATTGTATATCAAAATAATAAAATGAAAATGTATCATCAACTACAGATGGACACAGATGAAGTCATGGGGGATAAGTTTCCACAAGAGATGGGGGTCCAAGGGTCCCAAGGGGAGATTATTCATGTGTTTTAATCCCAACCCATTTTTCTAAAATTATTGTTTTGTATGAACCTTCTATTTTCCTTTTGAAGTGTATCAAAGTGATAATAATTGGATATATGTAAGAGGGTTGGTGTGAAAAGTCACATCCCATAGTTATTGAGAGCATGGGTCTAATTACAACAAACATTGGGGAATGTGAGAGTCAACATGCATGGGTAAAAGGGAAATTTGAGTGGGTACTGTATGTTGTTTTTTAATAGCCATTTTTGGGACAAAAATAGGGGAGTGAGTACTGAAGCTTGAAGGAAACCATAGTGGGGTTCATGGGAAGCTTGTTGGAGTTGTAGTTGCATGAACAAACAAGTTGTTAGACCTATAGAAGATATTTGTGTGTAATAAATTACCATAAATAAAGTGAATTGCTGCTAAGAGTTTCTTGTTGTATCTGTAAGTCCATGAAGTCCCCAACAAAAGAGATTCTTAGCCAACCTGTGTTGGAACCTTGGAGGGAAGTGGGAAGGTGTTATGATCCAATTTATTAAAATATCATAACAGAGCATGAGTACACACCATGTACAAAAATGTTAGCATGAATCACAACTCCGAGATAGACAAGTTACACAATAACTCCTTAAATAATAGGAGAACTTCCTCCAAATAACCAATTACATTTGTACATAACAATTCACATGTCTACAATAATGAATACATGATCTCTATATATACCTATTCAAACCTACACATGAGGCCCCTTTACTATTAGGCCTACCCTATTACATATATATTTACACATTACATGTACATTTATCCCTATATATGCCCCCCCTTGGAGTCATATCATATACATTTAATCTTGTATATTCCCCCTTTGGGTCATAACATAGTACCCTCCTTCAAAGGCTTTGCAATTAAAGGCTTCACATGTGATGAAACCAAGTAATATGATTTTATTATATTCATACATTATTCTTTCCATTGATGATGATTCATCCATCCAAAATCTTATTTTCGGTCGTAATCCTTGGTTGCTAGTTGTTGCATAATTTTCTTTCCCTTGATTCCATGTATTTTTTTTTTACATGTGGTTCACGACACTGAAGACCAGTACTCGCTACATCCACAGAACTCCCCCCTCCCCTCGAAATATGTGAGAGAACATGGGGAGGCCAAGTGTTTTTGAAATATTTGGAGCTCAACAACAAGAGCATCATATAGACCCATTTAAGGGAATCACATGTCACTTACAAGGAATTGAACCTGCATGGGGAGGGTAACAACCATGCCTCCCAACCAACCAAGCTACATCCGATAGACCCTTTGATTCCATGTATTGTTGTTGAAGCTTCTCCAATTTGTAGTAGATGTTGGTCTATTATAATATCTTGTTGAATAATGATTTTGTGATGCCATATTCTTCCTTGATAATGCTGATATTGATCTTATTTTCTTCCTTGAAATCTTTCTTGATAATTAGGGTGTCAATATGGTTTCACATTTGATGGTTTTTCTTCATTTTGCACAACCATTTCATCTATCTTATTTTCATAGACAATTGAATCCTCTATCCTCTTTACTTGGTCTTTGATTACTCTAGCCTTGGAGACAATACCATCATATTTGGCATGTACATCCTCTATATGAAGTTCAACTTCTTCAAGTATCTTCTAATGACCTTCTTGAATCTTGCCTTCTTTCTCCTTTTGAAGTTGTAATGTTTCCCCATTTATCAATTTTTGACATCCGTCTTCAATTCTAGCTTGCATTTCTAATTTTACCTCATCATTATTTAGGGATTACTCAACATTCTTGCAAATT
>JASDQU010738409.1:62610-76338 GCA_032191745.1 Picea mariana | reverse complement strand
ACTGTCAATTAACCAAGTATTATCATTGGTAGGGACCATACCCGAGAGTGATAAAATGTTATTTCTTTATCTCCTTTAAGTCTTGAATTCTAGGAACTGATTTTGCTGGATCCACCAAACTTGTCTTCCATCATGACTCTGTTCATCATAATTTTAGATTCTTCACAAACCCTTGTCAAATGGGATAGAAAACCTAACGACTAGGCTAGGCTAGCAATTTTAGGTTTTGTTGGACTTATGATTGCCAACAATAATCCTTTTAAATATAGGGGAACGCTGGTGAGATGAAGAGCTCCTTCAATGAATTTCATAAACCCTAATTCAGTAATTTCTGCAGAAATTAGCAAAACCCTAGAAACCCCAAGGGAAAAAAGTAAAAATGCTCGAAAATGTAATCTGAAGCTTGCTGGAGGTGTGATGAAGGAGGATGTACAATACTATTCACTTTTTAGCACCAATGTCCAAGTGACAAGTGCTGTAACTCCTCAGAAAGGTAGGCCGTACAAAATTTCTAGAAACCCTAGGAGGGTCGTATGGTTTTGTAGAAAAAAAGAGATGACTGAAATTTGCTTGTGCAATGGGTTCTTCAAGACCTATACTCTGATACCATGTTGATTTTTCAATAATCTAGGCTCAATCATGAAGTTCATTCCATTTTTAGCATTTTACTTGAACCATAAACAATTTGTTGCAACAACCAATATCACAAGAAGAAATACCATGCACAAGTACACAAGAAGTATCTTGCGAAACCCTTCTCAATAAGGGAAGAAAACCCAACCAATCAGTTTCTATATTATTCAAGATAAATACCTCCACCACCATAAAAACCTAGAACACAAAAGGGTGCTCACAAACCCTATAAGACTAGCACCCAAGAGAGGTGCACACTTTTCCCAAGAACAAGCACTTGCTGAAATTTCCAAACCTGCACTTGTGATATGATTCATCAATGGCGAATTTACCTTTATTTATATTAGACTGAGCCTAACAATAGTAGTGTCTATTGGCACAACTGGTCCGACCTCAATAACTCGTAATATCATTAATAATTACCATATTAATTATCTTTTACATTAATTATCTTTCACTTTATGGTGGGGCCGACTTGTACCCTTTACATCACAAATAGGGTTACAGGTAAGTTTGACTCTTGTACAATATAGCAAGGGATCTCATACACCCACTAGTTCTCAACCACTAGGGGAAAATCCATTTGTGCTCAGCCGTAAGGATGTCCAAAAATCTATCTCACTGCGTCTCACAGGAGAACCACACTCACTAGTGCTCAACCACTAGGATCACATTCACCTATGCTAAGCCACATGCATGTCCAACTCAACATATCTCTTTGTCACTTCTTCTCACAGGAGAATCATATGGAGTATATCATCATCTCAACTTTCTTCACATAGGAGGCTAATAAATCATTTCATCTCAAAGAGAACGATACACCCAACTCATGGGATTCCCCACATAGGGGCACAAAGCATTCCATCTCCGTCTGAGAGAGGAACCACACACCCAACTCATGGGATTCCCTACACATCGACACACACCATTCCATAGCTGTCTTAGAGAGGAAACACACACCCAACTCATGGTCTTCACCACCTCACATAGGAGAACAATGTTCCATCTCTGTCTCAGAGAGGAACCACAAACCCATCTCATGGGCTCTCTCTCAGGTCGACTCACTTAGTCTGTGTCCTGGAGGATGTCTCATGCAACTATAATCATCAACAAATTTATCCACCACCACCATGATGGAATCATGTTGCTTCACTATTATGGGCATATTTGTAATAAAATCAACTATGAAAACTTCCCACTTCCATTCCGGAATGGGCAATGGCTGTAGAAAACCCGTTGGGTGTATATGTTCAGTCTTCACTCTTTGTCATTATAGACATCTGGCTATGTAATTAGCCACTTCTTTCTTCATTCCTGACCAAAAGTATTGGCTTCTTACAACTACAATTGTCTTATGATATCTCGGGTGACCAACATATGGCACATTATGCATTTCCTTCAACACTTCATTTTTGATCCCATTGGAATTCGACACATATACTTTTCCCTTGTACATGAGAATCCCATATTCTTTCAGCTCATTAAAATTAAATTTCTGTTGAAAATTTCCTTGCTATAATATTTCTTTTATTTTTACATATTGTTGATCCGAATTTGTTGCTACAACGATTTGATCCTTCATATCATTCATGTACATGATAATGGCTGTAACATGCACTTCATGAGCTCTCCTACTGAGTGCATCGACCACTTGATTTTCCTTACCCTTTATATGCTTAATTTTGAAGTCATATTCACTCAGAAATTCCAGCCATTTGGTTTGTTTGACATTTAGTGTTGGATGTCCAAACAAATGTTTCATACCACAATGGTTTGTCCTTATCTCAAATTTATTCCCCATAAGGTAATGTCTCTACATTTTTAATGCAAGTACTATTGTTGCTAACTCCAAGTCATGTGTAGCGTAATTTATTTCATGCTCTTTTAATTTTCTTGAATCGTAGAATACCACATGATCCTTTTGACTGAGGACTCTACCGATCCCTTCCTTGCATGCATCAATACACACAAAAAAATATTCATTTGGATATGCAATCTTCAATATTGTTGGAGTTGTCAATACGTCTTTCAGCTACTGAAAACTCTCTTCACATTTGGATGTCCATTCAAATTTCACTTCGTTCTTTTGTAAAGAAGTGATTGGATTTACCATTTTTGAAAACCCTTTTATGAATCTTCGGTAATAACCGGAAAGACCCATGAATGATCTGACCTCTATCACATTCCTTGGTGATGGCCATCCTCGAATTACCTCTATCTTCTTAGGATCCACTGCTATCCCATCTGCTGAAATTATATGCCCCAAGTAGTGAATCTTCTTTTGATAAAAAATGCACTTACTTATATTAGCATACAATTTATGCTCTCTTAAAACTTGCAAAACCATTCTTAAATGTTTATCTTGTTCCTCTTTTGACTTAGAGTAGACAAGTATGTTATCTATGAACACAATCACAAACTTGTCCATGTACTCCCTAAACACTCCATTGATTAGACACATAAAAATAACTATGTCATTTGATAGTCCAAATGGCACTATCGTGAATTCTTAATGCCCATATCTTGTCCTAAATTTGGTCTTGATAATGTCTTCTTCTTTTATCCTCACTTGATGATAACCCAATCGCAAATCAATCTTCAAAAAGTTTATTGCCCCTTTCAGCTGATCAAACAAATCAACAATTCTTGGAAAATGATATTTGTTCTTTATGGTGACCTGATTTAGTTGTCTGAAATCAATACACAACCTTAAGGTTCCATTTTTCTTCTTCACAAATAGCACCAAGGCTCTCGAGGGTGACACACTCGGGCGTATGCACCCCTTCTTTAGAAACTCTTAAAGTTGCATACGAAACTCCTTCAATTCTAGTATGACCATTCTGTAAGGTGTCTTGGACACTGGGGCAACTCCTGGAACCAAACCAATAGAGAAATCAATGTCTATCTTTGGTGAAAATCCTGAAATTTATCTAAAAAAAAATCAAAATCATTTAAGACTGAATATTCTTCAATTCTTGCCACTTTATATTTGGTTGTCTCTTCCATATGGGCTACAAAAATCTGACATCCCTTCCTGAAACTCTTCTTCAATTGCATAGCTGAAATCTTTCTAACAAATACAAATCTTGGAATGCCTTGAATCTTGCCTTGTTTCCCTTCCTCATCAAGACATGTGATTGTCTTGTTGTAATATTCTAGGACAACATGATGTTTTTCCAACCAATCCATTCCAATTAGGAAATCATTTGAACCCAATGGTATGATGTTTACATCTATGTTTGTATTGAGTCCATTCATGTCTATCAGACAATCTTTAACCAAATCATTGATCTTTCTCTTATCTCTTGTGGATAACTGGACTAACCAAGATTTCTTATGCTTACTCCTTTGCAAGTGAAATCTTTCAACAATGTTAGTATTTATGTAACCATGGCTAGCTCCAGAATCACTAAAAATTGATATAGGCTAGTTATCAATCTTACCTTCCACTTCAATCATGGGGGATTGATATTCTGCTTTCTTGTTGTCCAAAGCTGCATAAATCCTTGGCATGATTCCTCCCATTTCTTCCATTGCTTCAACCTCTTGAATGTTTTGAAAAATCCTCATTCTTTCTTCTTTGTGAGGGAAGTCCCTATATAAGTGATTTCCCTCACATCCCCAACATTGAATAGGTTTCTGCCTTGGCCTTTTTCCAAATTAATCTACAATCTTGTGCTCATTTTGGGCTTCTTGAACTTGCTAATTTTCTTGGTTGTTTTTCTTGAAAAATGGTGGCTTGAAACCTTTCTTACTTTGATCCTTTTTCCCTTTCATCTTGTCATTCCAATATTTTTGGAAAAATTGCCTTCCTTTGCTTTGCTCATAAACATGCCTTGCTCTCCTTATGGTTTCCTCCAAGGTCTTTGGGTTATCATATTGTATCTTATCACTATAGAAGGATGGTAAACCAATTAGAAAACTTTGGATTTTAATCTTCTCATCCTTGATGAAGTCAACATACTTCAACAATACAAATAACCTCTTCTCATATTCCTCCATTGTCATGGTTCCCAACTTGAGTTCAAAGAAATATTTCATCTTCTTTTCATAATAATTCTCATAAAAACATTTCTCTTGGAAATATCCTTTGAAATGCCTCCATTAGATCCTCTTCTCATCCATGTTCTTGGCTTGCTTAAGTTTATCCCACCACATGGCTATCTTTCCTTGCAAGTGGTAGGTGACAATTATAGCTTCTACTTGGGAGGGGTAATTGTGCATATGGAAATATTTCTTCATTTCCAATAGCCATGCCTCAACCTCTTCTCCTTTCCTGTGCTCACCATTGGATTTGGTGGCTTGATCTTCCTGATCTCACCTTGCAAGATGTTTGTCTCAGGCCTTTTTCTTTTCCTTCAAATAAGAGATACTCTTGGGATGCTCCCTGGCTCTGAACTTGCATGATTTCTTTTAGAATATTCAATGTGATCATTTTACCATAGAGAATATCACTATTGTCACCCAACCATAGGCATAAAGCCACCCCCAAGCACCTTAAACTTTACTAGATAGAATGATTTCGGAAAGCCACACTAGAACCAACATATAAAACCTAGCTACAGTAGTAACACGAGATGGAACCAAAAAAACACCATCCAACTACAACAACANTGCTTTGCTCATAAACATGCCTTGCTCTCCTTATGGTTTCCTCCAAGGTCTTTGGGTTATCATATTGTATCTTATCACTATAGAAGGATGGTAAACCAATTAGAAAACTTTGGATTTTAATCTTCTCATCCTTGATGAAGTCAACATACTTCAACAATTCAAATAACCTCTTCTCATATTCCTCCATTGTCATGGTTCCCAACTTGAGTTCAAAGAAATATTTCATCTTCTTTTCATAATAATTCTCAGAAAAACATTTCTCTTGGAAATATCTTTTGAAATGCCTCCATTAGATCCTCTTCTCATCCATGTTCTTGGCTTGCTTAAGTTTATCCCACCACATGGCTATCTTTCCTTGCAAGTGGTAGGTGACAATTATAGCTTCTACTTGGAAGGGGTAATCGTGCATATGGAAATATTTCTTCATTTCCAACAGCAATGCCTCAACCTCTTCTCCTTTCCTGTGCTCACCATTGGATTTGGTGGCTTGATATTCCTGATCTCACCTTGCAAGATGTTTGTCTCAGGCCTTTTTCTTTTCCTCCAAATAAGAGATACTCTTGGGATGCTCCCTGGCCCTGAAATTGCATGATTTCTGTTAGAATATTCAATGTGCTCATTTTACCATAGAGAATATCACTATTGTCACCCAACCATAGGCATAAAGCCACCCCCAAGCACCTTAAACTTTACTAGATAGAATGATTTCGGAAAGCCACACTAGAACCAACAGATAAAACCTAGCTATAGTAGTAACACGAGATGGAACCAAAAAAACACCATCCAACTGCAACAACAACACAAGACAAAGGAAAGCACACCTCCTCCAAGGGTAGCATACAAGTGAGAGAGTCTCTACAACCACATAACAAGAAAAATACTCAAATGCAGCGGTTTCACTTGCATTTCTTAGGCTACCACCAAGAATATTATAATACCACCAAGAATGTCACCAAGAATACCACTAAGAGATACTAAAAGGTAGGGCATATATCTTAGGCTAGATAGTGCTAGAGAGAGAGACCAAGAATCACCCCATAAAATGAACCTTTCTTTCTTGCAACTGCATCTCTAGAATTGCGCTATACTTGAGAGAGTGAGTGAAGTGAGTATGTACAAATGAGCTAGAGCACCTCCTATTTATAGTGGTTCTTGTCACCTGTATGGGATGACTTGTCTTTCTGGATGATAATACATTGATATTATTTATTCTACTGAGCCGAGTTGTCTTCTAGGGGTTTTACACATCTGTTTAGGGTGTCTCTTGCTTCTGGAAATTCTATTCTAGTCAAAGGTTACACACGGAGGTTAATACCTCCTGCAACTACCATAATATCAACACTCCCTCTTAGCTCGGGAGGTATTAACTGTAATGGTCTCAAACACATCCATCCATTTCACATGGTATGGGAAATGCTCACATAGTCTTGCAGACCATTCTACAGGTAACATTATCATATCCATACAGGTTATCTCATGATCACGCATATCAAGTCATAAGCATCATCATCACTATCCATCTAGATGGAAATCACATCCAACACTACTAGTTGGCACATCGGCCTAGAAAACATCTTCAACACTATTGGTATTCTCCATGCAAATCAAGTAGTAGCACATAGTTATTACAATGTCATCCAATAGATCACACCAATGTCGATTCATAGTAGTACACAACTGTTATCTCGTGGTACAAAACCACTCCTAGTAGCACACAACTACTATCTAGTGACACACAGTCACTACCAGTGGAACACATCCACCACAGTAGCACATAGCTACTGTCCAGATACCCACAGTCTCCACTGAAATCAACTAATAGCTACAAAATCTATCACCATGTAGTACAACAATCTCCTGGCATAAAATCTTATCATCATCTACATCATCTCTCGAGACCATACTCCATCTGAGTAATCATGCATGATGATGAATAAGTCATGTGATGGACTTAACACATTCAAAATAGTGTCTCGCATAAGTCACTCACTCAACAGAGTGATATAGGGACCATTCTTCCTATCCTAGTCACTTTCTGTGACCCAAGAAGAATGATTGTCCCA
This sequence comes from Picea mariana, assembly GCA_032191745.1. Lineage (NCBI taxonomy): Eukaryota > Viridiplantae > Streptophyta > Pinopsida > Pinales > Pinaceae > Picea > Picea mariana. The sequence continues at coordinate 69,028 of JASDQU010738409.1, read as the reverse complement.
ATAGATGTTGAAAGCCATTCGATGGGATAAAATGAACATTCTTCTAATAAGGACATACATCCTAGAATAATGATTGTCCTCCCAGATGTTGAAATCCACGCCATGGGATGTAGGGACCATTCTTCTAATTCAGACATACGTCCTAGAAGAATGATGGTCTTGGATCATTTTCCCCCCTCTAGCCATTATTGTGAACTCATGGAATTTTTTTGTCTTGTACCAATCTCCCCACTTTGGTCACTACTATGAACTCATGGAGACATACCATTCTACCTGACTGGGAAAATACCCAGGAGAATAGCTCTCCCAGACCATTCTACATATTCAGGTAATGCCCCAGGAGAATATTTGTCCATGGTACATCAACAATTTGTCAACTTGGACCATTCTCCACAGGGAGAATGTCTGTCCATCAACAATCTGTTCTGCCTGGACCATTCTCCACTTGGAGAATATCTGCCCACCAACACACTAACTATCCATAATGCCATATATCAACACTCCCTCCCAACCGAGGAAGTCACCGCCTCCCTTTCAACCAAGGGAGTTATCTCCACAAGTCCCAACTTGTCCTTCAAGTATGCAAACTTTATCTTGGACAGAGGCTTCTTCAAAATATCAGTTGTTTGCTCATCAGTGGAGATGTATTGGAGAATCACTTCTCCCTTCTGGAATTTATCACAGATAAAATAGTACTTGATATCAATGTGCTTCAATATATCATGAAACATGGGGTTCTTTGAAATCTTCACACAACTCTAATTATCACAATATATCACAGTCGAATCCAATACCTGATCAAATAGTCCATAAATCATCTTACATAGCCATATTGATTTCGTAAAAGCATCACAAACAACGATATACTCTAATTCTATAGTGCTGAGTGCAATAGACTTATATTTCCTGTTAGCCCATGATATCATAACAGAGCCCAAATTGAAATATATACCAGAAGTACTCTTTCTGTTATCTGCACTCCCTACCCAATCTGAATAAGTAAATCCATGCAATTGTATGTCACTGTTTGAGGCATATATCGAACCATAATTTAGTGTTCCACAAAGATATCTCAAAATATGCTTTGCAACTATCCAGTGCTCATGTATAGGTTCCACCTGGAATTGGCTCAACATGTTCACAACAAAGCAAATGTACGGTCGTGTATTCACCAAATACATTAATGATCCAATCAACTGCCGGTACAAGGACATGTCTATTGGATCAGAATCAAAGTCTCTCAACTTCTTCAGATCTATCACCATGGGAGTTGCCATGGATTTGCAATCCATCATCCCAAACTTCTAAAGGATATTTACAACATACTTCCCTTTCCCCAGGAAGATTTCACCATGCTTCTGCCATACTTTGAGTCCCAAATAATAATGCATGAGACCAGGATCTTTCATATCGAATTCGGAGGATAAATCCCTTTTACACTGAATAATGAGACACTCTGCACCTATCTGAAACAAATCATCAACATATAGTAGCCATATCACAGGTGCATCATTCACAACCTTGTAATAAGGATATGGATCAACATAGTTCTTGGAAAATCCAAGTCTCTTCAAGTAACTGTCAATTCATGCATACCAAGCTCTTGGAGCTTGCTCGAGTCCAAACAAGGCCTTCTTCATACATGGGTTTCTCTTAGGTGTAACTCAAAAGTTTTAGGTTTCTCTATTTATACTTCTTCCTCAATTACTCCATTGAGAAAATAGGTCCTTACATACATCTGATATAAAATCCAACCCATTGATGCTGCAAGAGATATGTTGGCTCTAATAGAGGTGTATCTGGAAACTGGAACAAGCGCCTCATCATAGTATGCTCCATCCTGGTGGGAGAACCCTCTAGCCACAAATATTTCCTTGTATTTATCGATACTTCCATATACTGCATGCTTTTATCTTGTAAACCCATTTTGAAGTGACTACATACTTTCCTTCAGGTCTAGGAACAATTTCCCATACATCATTTTTCATGATGGATTGATATTCTTCCATCATAGCTTCCTTCCATTCTTTCTTCTTGAATGCTTCTTCAAAGGTGGAAGGTTCTACATTGATATGTTTTGAGAACATGTAGTTTCTTCCTTGGGATCTTCATGTTCCTCTTCATCATTGGAGTCCATGGAATCTTCTATAGATTTCTTGAAGGAAATATTCTCATCAAAGGTCACATCCCTACTGATTTTAACCTTCTGTTGACCCATGACATAGATTCTGTAAGATTTTGATGTCTCAGTATATCCAACGAATCTTCCCTTCTTTCCCAAAGGTTACAACTTCTTCCTTTTATCCTTGGGAACATGTATATATATAGTACAACCAAAGAGCTTTAAGTGTTCAACACTTGGCTTCTTTCCAGAGAAATTTTCTTCTAGAGTCATGTTCTTCAATATACGATGAAAAATTCTATTCTGAACATATATGGCTATCATAGATACTTCTCCCCATAGAAACATGGATATATACTGGGCATTCATCACTGCTTTAACAAATTCTTCAATGGAAGGGTTCTTTCTTTCTTCCACACCATTCTGTTAAGGATTATGTGGGACAATTAGCTCCCTCCTAATCCCGACTGATTTACAAAAGGAAATGAGCTCCTTAGAGGTGTATTCTCCTCCATTATCATATCTTAGTGTCTTGATCTTCTTGTTTGTCAGGTTTTCCAATTCAACTTGAAATTCTTGGAATTTGCTAAATACTTCATCCTTTGTATCTAAATGAATGATGTCCAAAACTCGTTTTTCTTTACACGCTTCCTTTAAAATTGGTACTTGATGAGATCACCTGCCTCACCACTTGATGGAGTCATCTACTCTATGTTTGCAACTGTCACTGTAGCTCCTTCTCAGAGCTATCATCCGTGACCTTCCCGGAACAAGAACAACAAGAGAAAAAGTATTTCCAATAACATTTTCATAAGAACATATCGATGGTAACAAGGATGGTATTCATCATAGAATTACCAAGGTGACTTGTCTGGGAGAAAAAAAAGAAATGTCTCCTAGAGGAGATGTTAGTTCATTTTGCAAACAAGTGCAATAAGCATCAATAGTACTTACATGCAACCAAGTATATCTAGCATTAATAGAACCTTTCAAATATTGTTGTCACAACTATAGTGTTTACTTATACTGTAGCAACTATCAAACTTGATATGTGCAAATTGAAAACTTAACAATTTGATCAATCAAACCTGGAACCTGGAGCCTCAACTGCTAGGAAGGGTGTGCTTGTTCCTCTGAATGTACTGAATCCAAGATCACTACTTGGACAAGGTCTCTTGTACATCCCCTACAAACACACTCATGCTTTGTTGGATGGTATAACTTGAAAAGCATATACAAGGGAATACCTTTGAAATTTGTAGCATTGTTCAACTTGTCTGCTAATATGAAACTAGACACCATATTGACAAGAAGAGGTTAGAAACCGACTAAAAAAAGTTCAATGATTAGAAAGGCTAGAAACCCTGAAATTTCAACTTTGACCATAAAAATAAATTTTGACCCAAAGTCAACCTTTGATTTTGAATTGACCAATCAACCTTTGATTTTGACCAGTCAACCTTTGAATTTGACTTTGAAAAAGAATTCAAAATTGACGTTTTTGCTGGCTGAGGGAACTAGAGGGTGCGCTAGGCTAGGCCGCACTATAATACACAAAAATTATGTCCAACGCTTTACTAAAAGTGCCCAAGAATTTAGATTAGGGTTTGTTGCAGCTGCAAAATTAGAAACCCTAGTTGCAGCTACAACTGGTTCTACAACGAGCTTGACAAGGAACTCCCAATATACCTTCTAGCAGTTAGACTATTCTGAAGGTAGTGTGGGCCCATAACTTGTTAAAATATTCGATGTGCTCGTTTTACCATAGACAATATCAGCATTGTCACCCAACCATAGGCATGCAACCACCCCCAAGCACATTAACCTTTACTAGATAGAATGATTCTGGAAAGCCACACTAGAACCAACAGATAAACCCTAGATGCAACAATAGCTCAAGATGGAACCAGAAAAATACCATCCAACTGCAACAACAAAACAAGACAAAGGAGAGCGCACCTCCTCCAAGGGTAACACACAAGAGAGAGAGAGAGAGAGAGAGAGAGAATCTCCACAACCGCAAAACAAGAACAATACTCAACTACAACAGTTGTAGTTGCACTTATTAGGATATCACCAAGAATACCACCAATAATATCACCAAGAATACCACCAGGAGATACTAGAAGGTAGGGCACATATCTTAGGCTAGCTAGCACTAGAGAGAGAGACCAAGAATAACTCTAGAAAATGCACCTTTCTTTCTTCCAGTTGCATCTCTAGACTTGCACTATACTTGAGAGAGTGAGTGAAGGGAGTATGTACAAATGAGCTAGAGCAACTCTTCTTTATAGTGGTTCTTGTCACCTATTTGGGCCGACTTATCTTTCTGGAAGATAATACATTGACATTATTTATTCTACTGAGTCGACTTGTCTTTCTGGAAGATAATACATTGACATTATTTATTCTACTGAGCCGACACATCTATTTAAGGTTTCTCTTTCTTCTGAAATATTCTATTCTAGTCAAAGGTTACACATGGAGCTTAATACCTCCTGCAAATACCATAATATAAACAATTTCTTACAGTAGATTTCTTTGCAAAATGATGGCGTCTGCTCATGCTTCTTGATTTCCTATCATTTCCATGATCATCCCTTTTGCTATGGGATCTAGATGTTGACACTTGTCTAGCACTAGTTTCTTGCTTAGTGTCAGATTATTAGTTGACTTGCTTATGCAACATATTCAAACTCTGAAGTATCTCTTCCAGAGGCTTCATGATCCTTTCATTACCATCTTTGAAGCTTTGCACTTCTCTATGTAGGTTTCTCATAGTGACACGCTCCTACCTATCTCTTCTTCCATTTGACTATGTCTAATCATTCCCCATGTTGACATGCAGACCCATGATCTCTTCCTCATGGTTGTGAGATCGCTAGGCATCTTCCATAACTCTATTCATCATATAAAAACTAAATTTTTCTTCTTGTACCCCTAATTCTGCAAGAAATATGCATGTAATAGTTATTGTTAGAACATGCATAGCATAAAACATTTCATCCATTAGAATACAGGTTATATATTCATTAATTTATGATTGAAAAAATTCACCAATTCAAATTTTGTTTTCTCATATGCATTCCTCTCTAAAACATATTTCCAATGGCTGTACTCATGCCTCATTCTGAGTTTTGAGCGAAAAGTTACGACATTTACATGTTGCAATTTCCACTCTTTTTACCGCTACACAAATATCTTTATTAATTTATGAGAAGTTTTAATGCCCAATTCAAAATTATGGGTTAACTATTCATTTGCTCAAATATGAGCTATGAGTTAAAATTTATGATCCATAGAAGTTTAGGTTGTTTTACCTAATTTATCCCTGCATGCTACATGTGCCTTATTTATCTTCTTGTGCATTTTCAAGTACCCATATCTCAAATATGACTCCATATCTAGCTTCTATGGGTCATAAGATTTCCATCGACTATTCATGTGCCCCAATGAAACTTGTGAGCAAGGAATTTTACCCTCTGGAAGTAAATTTGGTGCCAATTTTATCCTTATTGTTTTGGTTGTAACTTCCTCATACGAGCTCGATTTTGTGAATTGTTTAGCTCATTGGATAGCTCTCTCCGAGTTGTTTTATTTGAGTTACAGATACAAATTATACCTTGGTACACTCTATTGGATAAAAACATCATTTAGGTCCTAAAAAATCCCCTGCAATTTAATGACCTTCAAAAATATGAAAAATTAAGAAAAATTTCATATAAAACTAATTGTTTTTCTGTGTTAACAAACCTTTAAATATGAGTCTTTGATATAAAATAGTGTCAAATATGAGCCATTAATATGTTCTCCATAATCCATCAATGATAGAGGTCCTCGATTGACACACACAACTCCTTCCTCAAACCACCGACCTGATCGTCGACCATCGACCCAAGTCCCTGACGACCGATTTGCACACAACTCTAAATCGACTGATTCGATCGCTAGCCATTGGTGATATTCGTTGGCAAATGAAAACTCCTCACTAATTCGATAGATGCATGACCATCCTCCCATCAATGATCGAAAATCCCTGGTGACTGTCGAAAACACTTCCCTATATCAATCAACCTCACCATCGAACATCGACCAATTCTAGGATGATGTGGCATGACACATCATCACCCTCTACCCTCCATCAAACATTGATTGATTCTCTTGGAAGGCTTGAACACCTCGTAGAATTCGGACGAGGCCCGACCATCAACCCATTGGCCATGGATTACTTTTCTTGCTTGCTTCGAAACACTTCACCAAATCGGTCGATGATTGATCATCAACCCCTCGACCATC
>JASDQU010738409.1:37727-54770 GCA_032191745.1 Picea mariana | reverse complement strand
TCAGGATTTAATAGTAATAGGAGATTCAAGAATAATTATACAAGCCATGGTAAAGAAGACCAACACTCATTCCACACAACTCCAAAGCCTCTTGGATAAAATTCGACTCATCACCAGCAAACTGAAATCCTGTCAATTCTATCACGTTTTAAGAGACCAAAACTGCAACGCAGACAAAGAAGACAATCAAGGCGTGCAGTTGAAAGCAGGTACGCTGTCAATGAATGGCACTTTGGCCCAAGTGGAGATCCCCTAATCTCATGAGATCCTTCAGCGATTTAAAGATAGGCTTGCACAGGTACAATGGATCAAATCGAATCCGGAATGATGGCAGGGGCGCTCGGGTCTATGGGCATTTTCACTCAGCCAGGTACCAAAAGAAAGATAGCCCGCGCTTGGAGGCAAACAATGAAATCGCGCGAATCCCCCATCTCCCAAAAATAATGATAGCCAAGTCCCAAAGAGAAATAAAGGGAGCTCGGGTCCCTCACAATCCGACTCAAGGAATGCTCAGACAAGAAGCGCAGGAGCCAAAAGAAGGCAAAGAACCAGGGCGAGCCACTACAGGAACGCAGAGTAAAGAAAGAAGAGTGATGGCGTCTTCATCTAAAGGGCCGATGAGCACAGAGGAATGATTGAAGCAGATGGAAGCGACCCTGGCAAACTTGCAGCAGATGCTACAGCATCAACTAGATTTCTTGGAAAATTTGGATGTGGAAGCAGGTCGTCGACTCGAACAGCTGGAATCAGACATAACTATGACCAAGATCGGGTTTGTTGAAGAATTAGACAAGCTGAACCAAGAGTTAAAGAGCCCACAGCAAGGCTTTGATGAAAGAATGGAGGAGCTGAAGGCCAAAATGGCCCAACTCAATAGTAACTGGAACAAGGAAGATCCAAAGTAATTTCAAAATTAAATGTCTCTGTAACAAGTCCCCAGCAGTCTGGCAATAGTAGCCATGGCTCTAAATAAGTAGATTAGTAAGCACTTAAGGTATTCTGGCAGTTTTTAGGCATCTATGTTTTCAAGGTTAAAGTCCCAAAGAAACAATGGGCATTTTGTAATCTGAACCAGTGGCTCTGCCACATCTTTTAATATAATCTCATATCCGTTTTTGTAAAAAAAAATATATATATATATATATGTTTTGTCCTAAGTTCCTGGAGAGGAACGCATGATGATGGAGTGCATGTAGCTTCATGGGTGACATGTGTCAACCCAAGCACATGAAGTTAAAAAAACTGTAGAAGTCAGCCGTGGAGGGGGTCACTCCTCATTCCATGATCCTTTGTGTCTGATTTCGGATACCCTCACATAGCTCTGAGAACTAGAAAATTGAGATGTCTTCCTAAAGACCAAAACATCATCCATCTAATCCTATTATTGGTCTGCATCTTCCCTTGACATACCTATGCACCGTTGAGAGAACTGGTCAGGAGGGGAAAGTCGACTTGTGAGTTCCAGAACCCAGTCTATCCGCCATTGCAGAGTTGAATCCGTACCCAATCTGTCTGTAGGTTGTTGTTTTATGTTTTCCTGAGTGGGGTTGTGTTGTGGTTATCCTCACCGTGCGGAAATTGAGTCAGAAGGGGATGAAGAACTGGGTTTTAAGGCCCTTAGTTGAAGAGGTAGTCTGTCAAGCATGTGAGAAGCTATTTCCAGGTGAAGGAGTCTGCTGGGAAGTGGTATTCTTCCAGAGAGAGTCCAGCACCAACTACGGATCTCTAAGACATTATGATTTTCCCTGTTGTCGAGACCTAGAGAGGGAGGTGAAGCACTAATGGATTGTTCTTGTGAAGGTGTATACTCTTGGGCGGAACAGGTATGTGGGGAATGAGAGTCCATGAGTAGTGGGCGTAAGAACGCATCCTGGGAAGAATCCTTCTGGTTATTCTGTGCAGTTTTTCCCTGTAACCTCATCCTAGACTAGGATTCCTTGTCTTGGGTGGAGCTTAGTCCCAGCTCGGGGGTGACCCACTACTGAGAATGATGAGTAGAGTGGTCTAAGGCTGGGAGGTTTGTGGAAGGATTGCATGTGGTTGGTGGAATTACCACGGTTTCAAAGATAAGTATCAGTTTATGCTTAATATTATGTTTTGCATGTTTGTGATGCTTATATGTATCATGTATTCTATTGTGCATATGAATTATTGTTAATGACGGGGATTATATATGTTAGCAGTAATCTTGTGCTTACTCTGAGTTAAATGTGTTTAATATGACTTAAATGCATGTTATTAATTAAGTATGAGAATGATGTTGTTCCGCACAGTAGTGTTTGCCCAGCTAGTGGGATGACGGCCAGGGACGTTACATTAAATAAGGTCAATGCAATTTTTATTTGGTCATCAAGATCATTTCCAATATTGGGTTGTCTTGTAATAGGTATTGTCATGGAAAAAATCAATCGAGGATTATTCAGACAAAACAGAAAAATGAANAGAGGCTAAGTGTTGAGCCTAGGGGCTTAAGTCCTTGGGAATAATATTTTAATATTATTCCAAAAGTCATGTGAAATATATGTTTTGTCCTAAGTTCCTGGAGAGGAATGCATGTTGATGGAGTGCATGTAGCTTCATGGGTGACATGTGTCAACCCAGGCACATGCAGTTAAAAAAACTGCAGAAGTCAGTCGTGGAGGGGGTTGCTCCTCATTCCATGATCCTTTGCATTTGATTTTGGATACCCTCACGTAGCTCTGAGAACCAGAAAATCGAGATGTCTTCCTGAAGACCAAAACATCATCTGTCTAATCCCATTATTGGTCTGCGTCTGCCCTTGACATACCTATGCATCGTTGAGAGAACTGGTCAAGAGGGGAAAGTCCACTTGTGAGTTCCAGAACCCAATCTATCTGCCATTGCAGAGTTGAATCCGTACCCAATCTGTCTGTAGGTTGTTGTTTTATGTTTTCCTGAGTGGGGTTGTGTTGTGGTTATCCTCACCATGCGGGAATTGATTCAGAAGGGGCTGAAGAATCGGGTTTTAATGACCTTAGTTGAAGAGGCAGTCTGCCAGGCTTGTGAGAAGCTATTTCCAGGTGAAGGAGTCTGTTGGGAAGTGGTATTCTTCCAGAGAGAGTCCAGCATTGGCTACGGAGCTCTAAGACATTATGATTTTCTCTGTGGCCGAGACCTAGAGAGGGAGGTGAAGCACTGATGGATTGTGCTTGTGAAGGTGTATTCTCCCAGGTGGAACATGCATGTGGGGAATGAGAGTCTGTGAGTAGTGGGCATAAGAAGGCATCCTGGGAAGAATCCTTCCAGTTATTCTGTGCAGTTTTTCCCTGTAACCTCAACCTAGACTAGGATTCCTTTCCTTGGGTGGAGCTTAGTCCCAGCTCGGGGGTGAACCACTACTGAGCATGATGAGTAGTGTGGTCTAAGGCTAGGAGGTTCGTGGAAGGCCTGCACGTGGTTGGTGGAATTACCACGGTTTCAAAGATAAGTATCAGCTTATGCTTAATATTTTGTTTTGCATGCTTGTGATGCTTATATGTATCATGTATTCTGTTGTGCATATGAATTATTGTTAATGACAGGGATTATTTATGTTAGCAGTAATCTTGTGCTTACTCTGAGTTAAATGTGTTTAATATGACTTAAATGCATGTTATTAATTAAGTATGAGAATGATGTTGTTCTGCACACTAGTGTTTGCCCAGCTAGTGGGATGACGGCCAGGGACGTTACATTAAGGTCAATGAAATTTTTATTTGGTCATCAATATCATTTCCAATATTGGGTTGTCTTGTAATAGGTATTGTCATGGAAAAAATCAATCGAGGATTATTCAGACAAAACAGAAAAATGAAAGATAATCGTGATACAATCAACCAGAGAGATATGGAATATCTCCCCAATATGGTCATCAAATAAATGTTGAGGAAAAGGTATGGAGAACCTTACTCAATCATTTTCAGATCTCGTTGGGTTAAAGAAAGATAGTTGGGAATGTCACCCAGGGTTTATAGCCTTAAAACAAAAAACAAATAAATCACTTAATCTGTAGGTATTAAGTACAAGGGACCAAGGCTAGTTTGTTTTATATATTATATGTAACTGTGCAAAAAAATAAATAAACTTAAACATAAATTACATAAGTGTGTATAGAAATTACATGAGTGTGTACATGGAGATAAAAGAAAAAAAATGAATCAAATCGTCAAAATACATATGTGAGACCGAAATTAGAAAATCAATTTATTCTGAGATACAAGGTTGAATTCTCTTTACAAACCCCTGAGAGGGTAGGGACCAAAGTCATATTTACAAGCCTCTGATGGGCACCATACAAAAATAATTTGACAACAAAATAAAATTGAAGCTAAATATCTGGATCAACTTGCCACAAAATGTTGTCACTTGACTCTACAAAATCTATCAGTCATAAAATTTAATTTATAAGCAAACAAGAACACATAGATTGCCAAAGATAACTCATACACCTTTCAAACAAGCTGTTGAAATATATGATTCAGTTTTGAATCATGTTTCCTTCAATAAGACCATGTTGTCATCAAGATGGTTAAGCCTTCTAGTAAACTCAGAATAAATGAAAGATGAAAGTATCTCACTAGTATAGAGCAAACCTTGTGGTTGAATTTATCCTTCTATTCTCTTCTCCCTTGTCTCTTTATTTGATTGAATGTTTATTCCTTCTCAATAAGTTATGATAGTTCAACTACCTTTCTTTAGTTAAGCCTCATTATCTTAACTAATTACTTGAGACAAATAATAATAGTATATATAAATAAGGGTCTAATTAAATAATAACTAAATAGGTGGGACCCCTTGTGACTCCCATWTATTTCTTTTAATAATCATCAAATATGAAATATAAAACCCCAATCAATTGATTCAAACATTCTCCTTGTGACTCTCGTTCTCATATTCATGATCAAATATTTTAAAATCAACAAAATATAACATGACAATATCCAAAAATAGCATTATATCCATGATGTCCAAAAAATTGTTTGAATATATGCTTGTTGTCGAAAACATTGTCAAAGTAAAAAAACTATCCTTAAAATAGAAAATAACATTAATCATCATTAAAAACTATATTTATTGTGAGAGGCATTTGGCCTCCTTTCATTGTTGTCCTCTTTTGATATTTTTGTTGCAGCCTTAGGTCGATTGGAACCTTGAGGTTGGACTGCACTAGTAACATGAGAACATTCATCCTTGAGATGAAGACGTGAAGACACTGATTCGGAGGATTCTTTGGATGAATTGGAGGGAGTGGCCACTATGTTTCCTTTATCTTTCTCAGGCTTGGGAACATCATTTTTTAGCCTCTTACTTGCATGAGAAGATTGGACATGTGAGATAACATGATTATCTTGGGGATTTGGATTTTTTGGCGGTGGAGGAGGGGGTAATGGCAGAGACATAGTAGGTCAACCATGGTGATGAACAGCAGACTGTTAGACAATCTCTTGCCAACCATCATTGGCAAGTAGTTCTAGTTGCATAGACACGTGAGGGGGAACACGAATACCAGAAATTTTTTGATGCAGCTGGAAAGGAGGTATCTCAGGTCAAGGCTGGAGGATCCCATGGCCAACTAGGTTGAAGAACCTAGCTTGAAAGAGCCAATTTAATTCATGTGGATCAACATTAAAATGTATTGAAAATTGTTCCCTTCTATGGCCTCTCTACCAATTTCCTCTGCCTCTATTAACACCTCTTCCATTACTACCTTTGCTAAAGAAACTCATCATGAGGAAATATTCCAAACATGTTATGAAAAACTCTTAGCAATCTATGCATATATAATCTACCTCAATAAAATCAAAAGTTTGGCTCTATTATTTACCACATAAGCACATGCAATCCATCCATTAACATCTTAAAACTCAACAATCAATTTCCATTTGAATAGGGAGTGGTAGGGATATTGGGAAATGAGGGGCTTATAATGTGCGGAAAATGGTAGCATGGATGAGAAACGACCAAAAAAGATTGTTCAATCAAATGAAGAAGTAACATAAACTATATCCATATCCAACTTTCAAACACCAATCATCAGCTTAGTCTTTTCTCTTTTGTTATTAATCCTTTCTCTTTCCAAAATGAATTTAAATTTCACAATAATAGAACAAGGAGTAATTTAAATGTATTTGGGAAGGCAAGGGGCATATAATGAGAGGAAAATGGTATATTGAAAGGGAAAAAAGATGATTAATGTTCTATTATATGCAATAATATCCCCAAAAAAATGACATCACCATCAATAAAATAATTGCCAAAACTTTTCTCGGTTTCATGATTTAAATCCAATAAACAATAGTTTTTGCAATACCCAATATAAAACCCCAGGAAAGTTCTAGGACTGACAACTGTACAATTTTAATTTTCATTTATTTTTCTTTTAATCAACGAAGTTTTTATAAAAGACTATTAGCAGAGTCATCCCAACAATTAAAACCAAACTACATCAAGCGCACAATGGGGGGGGCTGAGAACACAACATAAGTCGACAACCCTTCAATAACATTGGTATCACAACCTTAAATAATTTCTATGTAAACAGACTGGGTTTAAAACCCATGTGAACCTGGTGCTATTTATGTTAACACCATACAACTTCAAAATCGATAACACCCCATGTGAAATTACAAGTGAGACGTGACTTAACACAAATTACCAATCTTCTCAATGTCGAGTTAATCACTTATAACATACATCAAGACCAGAATTCGAATCTCGTAATTTCCACACATTAATAGAAGAACCGAAGTTTGGGTGAACGCAAAGGTGAAACCTTCACAAAGGGTTTGTAAAAAAAGAGTGAAACCCAAAACACTTGCCATGAAGTTTTCCAACAATCATAGCACAGAGGAAGTATTCATTCTAGACATAATGCAATCACAAAATCCGAACAGAAAGGAGTTTTGAACACTATTCTCAGTTGAAATATTTAAATGCCAACAGGGAGGAACCTCCACTTAAAATCAATTTGCACAGTCAATACCCACATACATTCATTTAAACTTTGGAATAAAACATAGTATGTAAGAAAATATAAGAGTCAACCTTGTGATTTTATTATGAGTGGAGCTATATTTCTTGAATGGAGAGGCGAGAACCATCATACCTGTATGCAAAATGCCAGAAAACCAATAAGCACGACTATTCTTTCCAAGGCTGAGAAAAATGGAGGCAACACCAACCAAAGTAACCAACACAAATGTGAACCAAGTGATGGTGGAGACCTCGAGGTAGGGTTAGAGCGACATGCAGTAATTGCACGTTGTTTCTCACATTAACTCCATCAACTACATCCAAGTATGAGCACACCCAATACATCCAGCGCATAGTCCACTAAATGTGCCACATAACATTTCAAAAACATCGAACTTGCCACCTTCCATTAACCATAATTTTTATATGCATTGTTTAACACTCAACACCAAATACATCTTGTGTCCCACATTCTTTGCTGGGAAGGATTTCCACCTTATAAAACTTTTTAAAAAATGCCCATGATAATAACAATAATATCATATGTGTGATATGCCATAACTATATATATAGCCCATGCTTGGATTTTAAATCAACAAGTCAAATTATATGTGTAGCAATAATAAACCAATATGTTCATTAAAAAAACATTTTCCCCCTTCCTTTTTAAAATTAAATTGCCATGAAACCCCATCATTCATCCAAAAAGCGGTTTCGCATTTCAAACTGTCAAGTTATCTTGCAAGGTAGTCATGAGCATAATAAAAAAAATGCCTTTCATTATTATTCACATAATGGGGTCCCACCTATTTAGTAGATTATTATTATTAATGGCATTGCAACCTATTTGCATGAAAAGATTCCATGTTGCACTTTTGGGCGTCAACAAAGACATTATCTGATTGGACGAAAATTTGAATTAAAGATAGATAATTGTGGATTGCTATGTATCTTTACTCAGAGTGACTTGAACGAGTGACATAGGCATTGGTCAGAATTACTTAGCGAATATGACTTTGAGATTAATTACATTAAAGGAACGGTGAATAGAGTAGTGGATGCATTGAGTCGGAGACCACACGTATTTTCGGTAATACCTCTTAAGAAGAATCTTCGAGAAAATATTCTAGCTCTACATATTGACGATGATTGGTACAAGGAAGTTAAGGATAGTATTGGACAAGACACCATGATGGTACCGAAATATGAAAGTTATTCATTTGACAGTGACGGATTATTGAGGTATAACAACAGAATTTACATACCGCCTAATGACGAATTGAGAATTTTTATTTTAAGCAAAGCTCATCGAGAAATATATATGGCTCATCCAGGAGTCACGAAGATGAAGGAAGACCTCAAGCCTTTATTCTTCTGGAAAGGAATGAAAACAGACGTAGTTAGTTACGTGGCGATATGTCTATAATGTCAGAAAGTGAAGGTTGAACATAGACATCCAGCAGGATTTTTACAGCCACACATTATTCCTGAATCGAAATGCGAGGTCTTTTCAATGGATTTTATTGTTGGATTTCTACTGACGGCAAGGAGACATGATTCAATTTTTTTGGTCGTTGACACTTTGACAAAGAGTTCACACTTTATTCCAATACGTATGACACATTAGGCGTTGGACATAGCTAGAGTTTTTGTTAGCGAGATTGTGAGGTTGCACAGAGTACCAAAAAGGATCATATCCGATCGTGGATCGATGTTTACAGGAAGGTTTTGGACTAGTTTCCAAGATGCTTTGGGAACGCAAATAAACTTTAGTACATCATATCACCCAGAAATAGATGGAAAAATAGAAAGAACAAACTAGATCTTAAAGGATATGATTCAAATGTACGTGATGGATCAACAAAAGCGTTGGGAGGAATTCTTTCCATTGGTATAATTTGCATACAACAACAGTTACCATAGTACGATTAAGATGGCACCATTTGAGTTTCTTTATGGGAGATCGTGTCATACGTCGTTGAGTTGGGATCGACTTGAGGATAGGGTCCTGGTGGGACCAGAAGTGATCCAAGAAATGGAAGAACAGATTCAATCGATAAGACAAATGATTAAAGAAGCACAAGATCGACATAAGAGTAATGTTGATGTACATCGCATTGACTGCAGTTATGAGGTTGGCGACAGAGTTTTCTTGTGGGTAAAACCGCATAAGAGTTCAATCAAGTTTGGAAAGGGTGATAAACTCTCTCCTAGGTTCATATAATCTTTTGAGGTTGAAAAAAGGAAAGGGCCCATGGCTTATCGACTAGCCTTGCCTAATTCTTTGAGGCGCATGCATAATGTATTTCATGTATCTGTTTTGCGACATTATATTTCAGATCGGTCACATGTTATTGACATGAGTTCTTTGCAGGTGTCGGATGAGAGTGATCTCATGGAGGAGCCAATCTGCATTCTGGACCATCGCACTCGACAGCTAGGGCATCGAATAGTCGATCAGGTCAAGGTCTAGTGGGACAATTATAGTCCACACTCGACTACATGGAAGGACCCATATGAGATGCATCAACAGTTTCCTTATTTGTTTGATAAATTAGATATGTAGATCTATGTCAGATGCATTTATTTACTTGCATTTATATATTGTACAAACTTTGGGACGAATTTTAAAACAAGAGGGGGTATATGTAACATCCCGTTCTACTGAACACACTTATATTGACTTATTCTTTGAGGACACTTGCATGCAAGTGATCTGATTATGGTACATTATGATTTCGTTTCGATTATGAGTTATATATGATGATGATAATGTATTTTGATTTATTGTTACTTTCATATGTATATGTATTGACAGATATCATTGACAAGTTCTCCTAAGTGTGCAGGACATATGACAAGGGCATCAACGGACTTCCTTGGACTCTAGATTGGGTCAGGAAGTGGATTGTATTTTGTTTGAGTATTTCATCTTATGCACACATGATATATGATTGATTACAGTATGATTTATGTATATGGATTATTGAAATTGTTTTTGTTAGTGGATGCAGGCTTGACGATGCTTTCTAATCTGAATCACATAAGGAGTAAAGGGGTCATGCACAGAAACCATACATTTGAGGGAGAGGTGTGGCAATGTCTCTGTCATAGCCTACTAACACTCCCTCTGTGACCTAAACTGTAGGTTAACGATTACATAGTTCAAGAGATACATGATATCGTGAGGGAAGACTGAGACAATTGCTCATGAGGAAATCTAAAGGGCGCGCAATAAGGAAGAAACATTATTCCTTAAAATACCCTAGTCTCTCACAAGGTCGATCGAATGGAGTGTTGGCTCCAAGGGTCGGACAAACTTCCAAAACCAATCAAAGGCGAGTGGCACCCTTGGAGCACGAATGTGCATCTTGAAGGGCACATCACGAAATTAAATTGAGTCAATTAAAATCTAGAAGGCCTAGAAAATATAATGAAATATTTATATCTTGTTAGAACAAAGTATTAATTAGTCAATAAATTATAAAGTTAGAAGCCTAATAAGATTCTAAGCCTAAGTCTAAGTCTAATTTTAAATAAGGGACTAAATAAAAATACTAAATAAATTAAAAAGAATTGAGATAAAATCAAACTCTAGGAAAAAGGGAAATAAGAAATTAAAGGTTGGGTAAAATGCACATATGTGCATAAAAATAATAAAACGGATTTTTAAAATAGAAAGAAATTAAAACATGAGAGAATAGGTGTAGACATAGAATGGTATCTTGAGTCAATCTACCACTAAGTCTAACTAAAAGAATACTCCTAAACCAAGTGAAACTAAGATCTAGTTAGGGGACACTCATTAAATGAGAATTTGGGGAACTAAGAGACATCTAAAAGCAAAAATAGAAACACATTGGGAAATGAGGAAAAATGATTTTTTAAATAAAATAAAAAGGGTAATTATTTGTGCAACTTGGGGAGAGTGTGACAAGTGTGTGGGTGAATAATCATGATTAAATTAATTTAAAAGTTAATTATTTTTGCATGAGAACATGTGTCCTTGGGGATTTTTCTATAAAGAAATTAGAGAAGAGGGGAAAATGAACTCACTTTTCATAGTATTGTTATGCTGCCAAAAAATTGTTGAACTATGTTTTTGGAAGCTCTTCCTTGTGAGGGAAGCTTGAGAACTTTTGCTACTGGTTTCTTGTGTGTGGCCCTTTTGCAGCTCAATGAGCTAAGGGGGAAGAAGAGTACCCTTAGCGTTGACTAGGAGGTATCGATGAAGTCTTAAGTTGAGAAAGCAAATGAAAAGACATCGCACAAGCATCAAATTCCAATCAAATATCCTCATAAAAAAATCAACGCTTCTTTTGTTACGATATTTTATGTTCTCATGTGATAGAAATATCATTTGTTGCAAAATGTACGATTTATATTCCTTATGTATCATTGTGAATGAAATACGAAACTATGAATCTCTTGAAGAACCTCATGGTAAAATATTGACAAATAAACAAATTCATGTGTACTATCATGGTCGAATGTTAACACTTATATTAGTATGTGGATATTATTAGTATCTTAAATGTCTGATGAATGACATGCTTGATAAAAGAGTTTCTACGCGAACAGAGTATACCTCTGAGTGTTGGACACTTTTATTTATCCCTTTTTTTTTTTTTATCTTAGCAATATCTATTATCTCCTCCATTTATGAAATAATTGAATTTTCAGTCAAATTGTTAAACGAATCTTGCCTTATTACAATCAGAAACTCGACAACTTCTATCTCAGATGATAGATCGGTGGAGTTTGCATTTCCGTTATATTTTTAAATAATCTATGTTTTTGAGGTTTACCTATTCTTAAGTCTCAAACGATTGATGAGTGGATAAACTCTACTCCTGTAGTGTGAGAGGGTAATCGGAATGAAGAGTCTTGTTTTCTTAGAATTAAAATCAAATCTATATTTTTGTTGAAGTTATAAGTTATATTTATGTTGAAAATGTTTGTATATCAATTTATTATGTTTTAAAATTAAGGTTATCTTTTTATTGAAATCATAAGTTATATTTGTGTTGAAAATTATTTTATATTAATTTATTTCTTTTTCTTTATGATGATTTTATAGAATTCATTTATTTTCTATACGAGACAATATAATGGCTTGTTAAAGTATTTATATATATAATTTTTCTCCTTCATCTCCCTCATGAGAAGACAAGGGCTTGCCAAAGTGTAAGGATATAAATTTGTCTATGTTTGAGATTTTGTTTGTTCAAGTAATAATGGACCACAACATTCAAGAATATTTAAAAGTTAAAGATGGTGTTTTTTATATAAAATTTATAGTTTGGAGGAAATTTTGCAAGTAATAGTTGACCATTTCGAGAATATTTAAGAGTTCATTATGCTTGGGTGGAGGGTTGCAAGATTGGTTTGAGTGTTCCTTTGGTGGAGGGTGGATGGACCATTTTGAGTTTATATAAATTTGTCACACTCATTCATTATCCAGTGGAATAGGATCCAATCCTAGTTTCACCTACAACAAAGCAAACAATGGAACCCATTTCTTTCATTGGATCAATTGAACGTTCTAGATATATCACTAGATAATCTCAAATTACCTTTGCACTTCTCGCTATAGAGTCTGGATTTCTAAATGGATATGCTATAGCTACTCAGTCTCAATATGTTGGGGACTCCACCTCTTATGGATTTGGAACTGAGCCAGATGAAGATGAAATAGATGCTAGCTTGAATCGCCATAAAACAAAGCTTAGTCATCACCCATATGTGAGCCTCTCCATGAGAAAGTCGCATCCTTGTATAGCATTATTAAATAAATAGATTCAAAAAAATTCTTAAAAGAGGAAAGCATACTTATAGGCTAAAGAAGCAAGTAGGATGCATTCACATGTTGAAGTCAATGTTACTTGTCTAGCTACTATTGTGCATGATTGTATTCTCATTTAGATTGTTGTTAAAGTGCAAGGATGTAAAATTTATCTTTGGAGGAGACCCTATTTGTTCAAGTAATGGTGGACCACAACATTGGAGAATATATAGTAGTTCAAGATGCTGATTTTTTATATAAAATTTAGGGTTTCGATGAGAATTCCCAAGTAATAATAGACCATTTGAAGAATATTTAAAAGTTTGAAATGGTGATTTTTATATATAATTTATGCTTAGGTAGAGGATGGCACTCAATCGCGGTATTTATTTGTTGTTGTAGTTTGGAGGAGAATGTGCAAAGTTAAATGGGCCATTTGGAGAATATTTAAAAGTTCAAGATGGTGATTTGTATATAAAAGGTATGCTTTGGTGAAAGGTTTCACTCAATAGTAGATTTTGTTTATTGTTGCAATTATACCTCTTCATTGTGGAACACATTGATCCAAATGAAAAAGTACTTATATATAAAATCTATCGCACTCCTATATTCTCTAGAGGAGATAACAACTTGTTAGTACAAGGATGTAAATGTTATCCAAGTTGGAGGAGGAGATTATGTTTTTTCTAGTAAATAGAAAACCACAACATTGGAGAGTATTTAAAAGTTCAAGATAGTGATTTTTATATAAAAATTATGGTCTGGAGGAAAATCCACAAGTAATAGTGAACCATTTAGAGAATATTTAAAAGTTCAAGATGATGATTTTAATATAAATTTTATGCTTTTATGGAGGATTGCAAGCAATAAAAAACCATTTGAAAGTATTTAAGAGTTCAAGATAATGATTTTTATATACAATTTATGTTTTAAAAGATAATCCACAAATAATAGTGCACCATATCAAGAAATATATATTAAGTCAAAAAAATTAGTGTTACAGCGGAAACTAAAAAAAATAATTCATACTTTATTCATAGTTATATAACACACTAATCCACATTAACCATCTTCAACTTTCCATGAGATTTTTATTATTGATATGACTAACTATGTTTCTAAATGTGTAACGCTCTCTCCATTCCAAAACACGTAAACGAATATGACGAGGTAGTGAATATTTTTTTCTTTAAAAACGAAGTTATGAGATCATCGGTTATGCAAATTATTAAGCAATAAATTGATTCAATTAAACGACAGTTAAAGGTTTCTTCCTAAACATCATCGGTGTTCATTTTACGTTAGGTTCACATCAAAATTGAGTCGTTCACCACAGGAAGGGCCCTAGTCGCCAAGATCTGGGTGTAATTAAGTTTTTTGAGAATAAAATGAATATGAGCTAAGGCATAAGCGCGTTCCAGAGAATAGGGTAAACATAGGAATGTGGAAACCATCCTGGATAAAATTTGTGATTTATTTTACATCCAATCGAGGCATATAATAATAATTATTTATTTTACCGATTATTATACGAAATTTATATAGATTTAAAAGGAGGTAAGATTACACTAAAATTTAAATTCACCGAAAATGAAAATATAATTGCAAGTCAGAATAGTATCATTGTAAAAGAATTTCTGACCCAAGTCTATACTAATAAACCACATTCATAAGCTTCTGCTAGATCAAGATGATCTATGTGTGTCATGGATGATTTTAAGGACGAAAATTTATTTTAAAATATAGAAACTTTACGAATCTTACTAATCCTTCATATGGCAACTACAAATATTTGGTTATATTTTTGTAAAAATATTTAAATTTCTAAAGATTTTATATAGTTTTTATAAAATTTTGGCTATTTTTAAGGTAAAATAATTGTATTCTATAGAATTTGGGCGAATCATTTTTAAAATAGTGAATCTCTTTTTTGGAAAAACCATGGAAAATTAGCCCATGAATGAAATTTGGCCCCTAAAATCATCCCTGTGCATCTATTTTATAAATCCAGAAACATCGAAATCGATGTAACCTGTTACTATGTCTATTATTAGTCCCTGCCATAAAGGCAGCAAGGACTATTGTAAACGATTTTCAATATTCTGTTTGCCAAACAAAGTAGTTAACCAAAGTTTTACCCCCACTTTTCAATGAACATTTTTTTTTAACCTATCAAATACTTCCAACAATATTTTTTAACCAATCACAAGTTTTGGCTTCTTATTTGGCCTCATTTCGAGGAAATGTGCAATTAAACTTAGGAAAAGACGTATCTATCTATGGTGTATTGTAACAAGGTGAACTAATGCTAGACTTCAAGTCAAGCATTAATCATAAACATTTAATGTTTGATAACATTTGATTTTTCAAGATGTATATTAAACTTCATCATTGAAGGTGGCAATGCCTTCCACGTTTTTGCATGTGCATGTGCTTTAAAGGGGGCAATGCCTTCCACGTTTTTGCATGTGCTTTGTTGGCCTTTACTTCTTATGCCAAGACTCCTCTTGCCTGCCTTTCTGTTGCTTGGAGCAGGGACTTGTCTCTCTACTGCATCTGCTATAAATTTTCTTGCCCACTCCTTTTGCACTTACTTCCTTCGTTGCACTTGTGCTCAGATTACCACTGTACCATTATAAATCCATAATGGAGCGAAGTTGTCCCCTTTCTCTCTGGCATAATCAAGATATGTCCCCTTTCTCTCTAGCATAATCAAGATAGGCCTTCCTTGATTATAGTATGAGGCACATGCTACCTGTTACGCTATCAAACTCAGATAAACGAGGAAGGCGATTGAAATTCAAGCTGGAGAACGATAGTTTCAATTTGGAGAATGATAAGACAGACAATAATTGAGAAATAGTTTGAATTTGTCAGAAAGGGGGTTCGACTCCTAAGATTGACAGAGATATAGGTTGTGTGATCTGTGCCCAGTTTGACATTTATAAGTTAGAGCCCGAATTATAGCCAGAGAATTCATGGGTCTCATTGTACATGTCTGAGAGAGACTAAGACCTCTAGACCAAGATGAACAGGTTTCTTTTTGGCCTTGTTGTTTTATTAAAGTTCAATTTGTGCTCATTCTCCTCTCTTGTTTTTGTGTTTGCATACAATATTTAAGTGGTTTTCGCTGCCATTTGTTTTGAAACATTTATTAATCTCGTGTGACTGTAAGCCTTCCTTTGATGCCTTTGCTATGGGTTTATATGATGGCAAAACTTATTACTTTGGTAGTCGAACTGGCTCATCATATGCTTGCCTCTATCCTGCTGCTATCCCGGGGGTGAAGGATATGGATATGTTGCTAAGGGCTATATAACTAAGCACTCTCGGTGCCTAACATTCGGTTGTTTTTATCTTTTTTCGGTGCATTTTGAAATGAGCGACCCACTATTTGTCTTTTCATTGTTCAAAGATCAGGAAAAACAGAGATAATGCTAGGGTCTTTTAGAGTTTGGGGGTGGTCTCGGTGATGAATATAATTCATAGGATACCAGAGATAGAGATAGGGTTGTTAGGGCCATAGTCTGGTACATTGAGAAATATATTAGTTTATGCGTAAGATTAAACATGAAAAAACTTGATTTGTTATCATTAACATGAAAATATTTAGTTGGCGCCATGATTAACAACCTTCAATATTGAGAGCTAATGAGTAAAATCTCTATCTGGCTCACAATTAAGAATAACAATAATCACAATCAATGTGCAAGGAGGAAAAAAATAATGATCTAATCCATCAATAGTGTTGTAATAAAGACACGAAACCACAAACAATTTATGAGAAAAACCAAGAGAAAATTAGGAGCAAACTATTTATTTGGGTTATCATAAGTTCAAAAAATACAATAATAATGTGGCTTGAACCAGGCGTAATTTAGCACCTTTTTTCACCATGATTTCAGTCTAAGCGCCAAAGAGTAATTCTCGTGTTTCACCTTTGCCCCAATAAAGGTCCTTTCCAATTCTCACCATTGTTACGCCAAAGACAGAACCACTCTTTCCTTTCTTCGATGGTTGCAATCCAAACTTGACAACCTCTCAAGATTCGAACACGCAAGAATTGAACTCTCTTTGTCCTTCAGATAAAACACTTGGTTCAATGGATGCCATCCATACTTGACAACCTCTGCAAGAATCAAACACGCAAGAATCGAACTATTTTAGTCCTTCAGATCAAAAATACTTGACAACCTCTGCAAGAATCAAACCCGCAAAAATCGAACTATGTTAGTCCTTCAGATCAAAATTTGACTATGTTAGTCTTAGCAGGGACTTGTTGCTCC